>PVIH01013600.1:22500-57681 GCA_004025045.1 Sigmodon hispidus | reverse complement strand
GTCTTCCACTTCAGAGATTCTATCTTCCATCTCTTGAACTCTGTTTGTTATGCTTGTATCTGTGGTTCCAGCTTTTTTCTTCAGATTTTCTATTTCCATCTTTGCCTCATTTTGTGCCTTTTTTATTGCTTCCATTTCAGCTTTTAGTTCCTGGCATGTTTCTTTCATAGATTTGTTCATCTCTTTCAATTTTTTGTTTATATTTTCTTCTATTTCTTTAAGGCTATTTTTCATATCTTCTTTGAGAGCTTCGATGATCATCAAAAAGGAATTTTTGGTGTTGCTTCCTTCTGTTTCCTCTTCATTGCTCAGTTCAGGTCTTGTATTTGTAAGATCACCACTTTCTTCTTTAGTTACCTTGTTGTTCTTTGTATTATTATGCAAGTTTTTGCACTGACATTTGCCCATGGCTTAGTGGTTCACGATTAGGTGGCTCCTAGTCAGTTGTGGCACTCAGGCTTGTGCGCCTCCTGTCACCTCTCTGGGTGGGGTCTGAGTCTGTCCTTCAAGGACCCCAGTCGTTATCTGTTCACTCAATTGGTGGAGGTGGGTAGCCATGCAAATTCCCTCAGCAGTAGCTGTGGGTATGGTGACAGGCAGACTTTATCTGCACCTGTTACAGAGTGTGCTGGGACTCACTCTGCAGACAGCACCTGGTTCCTGAAGCAGAACCGGAACTGATAGGAGCTCAACTCTCCCTCCCTGGCTGGGATATAGGCGCTTGGGTCTGGTGACCCCTCCTCACCTCTGGGCGGGGTCTGAGTCTGTCCTTCAAGAACCCCTGTCGTTATCTGTTAGCTCAGTTGGTGGTGGAGGTGGGCAGCCATGCAAATTCCCTCAGCAGCAGCTGTGGGTATGATGACAGGCAGACTTCATCTGTGCCTGCTACAGAGTATACTGGGACTCACTCTGCAGACAGCACCCAGTCCCGGAAGCATTCCCCTATTCTACAAAGATCCCTGAGCCACAGTGAAAGAAATAAGATGAAGATATCCCATTTAAGAATGAGCACTCTACAATCTCTGGTTTACTCTCTATTAACTAGCTGTGGCTCTCCATGTTAATTGTCATCTATAACAAAAATAAGAATTGAGAGATGTACTTATCTTTGGGGATCAGTAATAAGCTATTTGAGCCATTTTAATAGTATGTTCATTTATAAAAGAAATTAATAGACAAGCCTACCCTAGGATCTAGGATCTATCTAGTCACAAGTTCTATGATCCATTAAGGGTGTGAGGTATGAGTACCATATCATAGAGAGGGCTTTAAATTATAAAGTCATTGAATACTCTCATAACATTCATGCCACAACAGTACCACATGTCTTAAAATAATCATAGTTTAGATTCTTCTGTTTAAAATAGTCAATGCAAAAATATTTTCACTGTGATTTTATATAAAATATATTGTATTAACTTAAAATTCATTTATATGTTATATGAGAATATACATATACCCATGCCATCTCAAAACATCTTTTTTCATATTTTTTATTAAAATAAAGCTATATTTTTTATTCATGAATAAGCTTATTCAAACTCCTTTCCCCTTTGCACTTCCAGTCACTCTCTCTCTTCCACATCACTTTATCTCCTCCCCAGCAGGAGGTCCCAAGATCCCAATGTGGCTTAGCACAGTATCCAATCCTGGCAGATCTCCATTCCTCACCCCAACAACAAGATTGGGTCAGGTGTTCCTCTGGAGGGAATGAGCTCCAACGTGCCTTTCCAAGGTATTTCAGATTCCAAGCTATTAAGTGGTTGTGGTTTGCAGCTTGGACATGCTTTGTTTTTTGCTTTTTGTTTAGAGTCCATTAATGAGTGAGTACATTCCTTACTTTTCTTTCTGGGTTTGTGATACCTGGCTCAGGAGGATATTCTCCAAATCCATCTATTTGCCTGCAAATTTTAGGATATCAATTTTTAATTCCTGCTGAGTAGTACTCCATTGTATAGATGTACCATGTTTGTTAGTCCATTCTTCAGTTGTGGAGCATCTAGGCTATTTCTAGGTTCTTGCTATTATAAATAATGCTGCTATGAACACAGTTGAGCTAATGCCTTTGGAGTGCATATGTGCATCATTAGAGTATATGCCCAGTCATAATGTTGCTGAATCCTTGGGGAGAATGATTCCCAGTTTTCTGAGAAATTACCATACTGCATTCCAAAGTGGCTGAACAAGCTTACACTCTCACCAACAATGAAGGAGTGTTTCACTTGCTCCACAACCTCTCCAGCATAGGCTGTCATCATTGTCTTTTATCTTAGCCAACCTGACAGATGTAAGGTGGAATCTCAAAGTTGTTTTGATTTGCTTTTCTCTAATGGCTAAAGGTGTGAGGCACTTTTTCACGTGTCTATCAGCCATTTGAAATTCTTCTGCTGAGAATTCCCTTTTTAGTTCTGAACCCCATTTTTTATTTGGGTTACTTAAGGTTTTGGGCTCTAATTTCTTGAGTTCTCTATATAGTTTATAGATCAGTGTTCTATCACTTGTAGGGTTGGTGAAAATCTTTACCTATTCTGTAGGCTGTCGTTTTATCCTTGACTTTACAGAAACTTCTCAATTTCAGGAGGTCCAACATATTGATTGTTGTTCTTAGTGTCTGTGCTACTAGTGTAATACTTAGGAAGTGGTCTCCTGTGCCAATGCATTGGAGAGTATTTCCCACTTTCTTTTCTATCAAGTTCAGTGTGGCTAGGTTTATTTTGAGGTCTTTGATCCACTTGGATTTGAGTTTTGAGCAGGGTGATACACTTGGTTCTATTTGCATTTTTCTACACACTACCATCCAGTGATGCCAACACCATTTGTTAAAGATACTGTCTTTCTTCCATTGATATTTTGGGCCTCTTTGTCAAACTTCACATGTTCATAGGTTTTTGGGTTAACGCTGGGGCCTTTGATTCAATTCCATTGATTCACAAGTCTGTTTTTATGCCAGTACCAGTCTGTTTTTACTACTGTAGCTCTATAATATAACTTGAAGCTGGGGATGGTGATGCCTCCTGAAGTTCTTTTGTTGAGCAAAATTGTTCTGGCAATCCTGGCTTTCCTGTTATTCTAAATAAAAAAATGAGTATTGTTCTATCAAGATCTATAAAAATTGTATTGGGATTTAGATGGGAATTGCACTAATCTGTAGATTGCTTTTGGTAGGACTGCCGTTTTTACTAGGTTGATCCTACCTATTCAGGAACATGGGAGAGTTTTCCAATTTCTGATATCTTCTTTAATTTCTTTCTTCTGTGATTTAAAGGTTTTGTCAAATAGATCTGTTACTTCTTTGGTTATAGTTACTCCAAGGTATTTAATGATAATTGCAGCTATTATAAAGGGTGATGTTTCCCTTATTTCTTTTTTGGCCTTTTATCTTTAGTGTATAGGATGGCTACTGATTTGAGTTAATCTTGTATCCTTTTATCAGCTTGTTTATCAGATGTAGAAGTTCCATGGTAGAATTTTGTGGGTCACTTAATGTGTACAATCATATCATCTGCAAATAGAGATAATTTCATTTCTTCTTTTCCAATTTGTATCCTCTTAATCACCTCTCATTCTCTTAATGCTTTACCTTAAACTTTTAATATTGGTATAGATAAGGGGAGAGAGGACATTCTTTTCTAGTTCCTGATTTTAGTGGGATTGCTTTGAGTTTTTCTCCATCAAGTTTGATGTTGGCTGTCGGCTTCTTGTAAATCACCTTTATTATATTTAGATATTTTCCCTGTATTCCTGATCTCTCCAGGACGTTTATCATAAAAGAATGTTGAATTCTGTCAGAGACTTTTTCAGCATCTAAGGATATGATCATGTGGAATTTTTTTTCTTCAGTTTGTTTATATAATGGATGACATTTTACTATTTTTTTGTATGTTGAAGCATCCCTGCATTTCAGGGATGAAGCCTACTTGATCATGGTAGATGATATTTTTTATATATTGTTGTATAAAGTTTGCCAAAAATTTGTTGAGAATTTTCGCATCAATATTCATGAGGGAAATTTGTCTGTAATTCTCCTTTTTTGTTGTGTCTTTGAGTGGCTTGGGTATTAGGGTAATTGTGGCCTCATAAAAAGAATTTGGCAATGTTCCTTCAGTTTCTACTGTGTGAAAGTTTGAGGAGTCATGGTAGCAATTGTTCTTTGAAGGTCTGGTAGAATTCTGCACTGAAACTATCTGGACCAGGGCTTTTTTACTTGGGAGGCTTTTAATGACAGCTTCAATTTTCTTTAGGGTTATAGGTCAGTTACGGTAATTAATCTGATCTTCATTTAATTTTGGTAAATGGTACCTGTCCAAAAAGTTGTCCATTTCTTCTAGGTTGTCCATTTTTGTGGAGTATAGATTTTCGAAGTATGACCTGATAATTCTCTGGATTTTCTGGAGGTCTGTTGTTATGTCCCCCTTTTCGTTTCTGATTTTGTTGATTTGGATACTCTCTCTCTCTGCTTTTTGGTTAGTTGATATAAGGGTTTATCTATCTTGTTGACTTTCTTAAAGAACCAACAAGAGCCTCATGAGTCCAACCCCTATCTATGATATTCTTATAATGAAGTATTTATAGATTGCATTGATTTAGTTCTATAACTCCTTAGCTACAATATTTTAATAAGGTTACAATTCAGAATCTTATTATGCTACATTAAAAACAAAATGCATAGGACCTCATTTACTTTTTCTTCTTGAGACAGGGTTTTATTCCTCAATTGGCCTGTAATTCACTGTGTAGCCCAAAGTGGCCTTCAACTAATGATAACTCTTGCCTCAAGTAGCCAAGTATTGCAATAACACTCATGGGCCAGCAAAAATCACTTCTGATATATATTAAACAGGACTATTTTTGTCCCTCCATCTATAGCAAATGAAATTTAATACTTGGAAAACTCAACATTTTATAAGGTGATAGGATTTCACTAAGCAACATGTATTATACTGTAAATCTGTAAAATATAAAAAGAAAAGAATTTTATTGTATTTGACATGTTGCATAATCACATTTTTTCATTAAATTAGTATTTCTAGACTAAATGCAGAACTGAAGTTTCAAAGAAACTTAAAAGTTTTATTTATATATTATGTATTTGTGTATTATTTATTTTGGCACTAGGCATTGAACATAGGTTTTTTTCCTTTTATGCTTGGCAAGTATGCTACCATGGAGAAATATGTTTAACACTTCATTTTTTAAAATTTTAAGATGAAATCTCAATAGGATACCCAAGCTGGCCTTGAACTTCCTCTACAGCTCAGGCAAGCCTCTGGACTTGCAAACCTCTGGGTCTACAAGGTATATGAAATAAATGAAAGAAGTATCTCAACTCCACAACAAGATTTGATTTGCAGAAATAAATTTCATGGTACAGTGAGAATACATGCTAACTTTTTTAATAATCACCTTCATAAATCATGTCCTTTTTTACTGATGTGCGATTTTTAGTATTTACTAATCTTGTTGAACTTGTTTTATTCTTTTGGGATACTGACAAGATTCTACAGCAGACAATAAATCATTCTACTTTCATATTCATATGCACCACATACCAAAACTTACTGGCTTTCTTCTCTTTGCTTGCTCTGCAAGAATTACTATAGAACCCAGAGCCATCAGATCTCACAGACAATGGGCTAGGTTATCCTTCATTGATTACTAATTAAGAAAATTCCCTACAGGCTTGCCTGCTTACAGCCCAATCTTAGGGAGATATTTTCTCAATTAGGGCTCCCTCTCCCACATCACTCTAGTTTGTGTCCAGCTGACATAAAACTAGCTGGCTCAAAGACAAAATGACACTCTTCCAGAAATGACTTGCCATTACATTAAAACACACACACTTTTAATAATTTAGATGTGACACATGTTTGGTTGCTTTTTTTTTCTCCTCAAACTTTCACACAGTAGAAACTGAAGGAACATTGCCAAACTCTTTTTATGAGGCCACAATTACCCTAATACTCAAAGAGACATCTAGCTGCTTTTTCAAAAATTTCTGGGGATCGGAATGATGATTCAACCATTATGGGCACTTGCTCTGGGCTGCAGAGAAGGCCTAGTGGTTAAGAGTACCAACCACTTCCAGAGGACATAGGTTCAATTCCCAGTACTCATATGGCAGCTCACAACTTAAGGGACCTGACACCTGCAGAACACCAATACACATCAAATAAAGTTACTATGTCAGCTCCCTTACAAAGAAGAGTACCAGCTCACAAAGTGACTCACCACCATGTGCATGGAACTCTAGTTATAAGAGATTCCGACAGTTTATGACCTCTGAATGCATGTGCTGCACATACACACACACACACATAAAATAAAAATAATTTTTAAAAATTCCCATGAGGTATGCTAGTGAATAACTTAATTTCAGGGACTGAAGCAGAAAACTGATAAGTTCCAGACCTGCCTGCGCTGCTATACTGAGATTTTAACATAGCAAAAAAAAGAAGCGAAAGAGAAAGAAAGAAGAATAGCCACCATTTCTCCTATAGTGGAGTATTATCATCTCTTCTAGAAGATACTTTGGCCATCTAAGAAAAGCACAGACATAAAGTTAATTCACCTTGCAAGTCTAACTAATACTCACTACATTCTTATTTTTTTAACAGCTGACTTGATATCAAAGATCTGCTCTGTCTGTCATCTGCCCCTTAGTTCCATCATAACAATAAATTATTTCTTCTTCTAGTGATCAGAACACATAGTTTTTATAAATGTGGATGAAGTCTATATAAAATCATAATTGACTCCCTCCCCTTCCCTTTTTAATGATCTAGCCCATGTTTATTCACAGTGAAGTCACCTTTGTCACCAACATGTTCAGTTGACCAAAAGGCTTACAGAAGATGAAAAAATGCTATATAGTTCTTAGTGGGTGGTAATGACCTCCAAAGTTTGGAAAATGTAGTCTTTCAGCAGGAAACTATCATTCTTAACTCTGTAAGACTATAAAAAATGAAATGCAGGGCAGGGTATTACAGCTGTTTGTTGATGTGGAGGGACTTTGTTGGAGGGGAGTAGTTCTGGGTCATTGAAGAGGGTGACTCCTGGTCATGTAGGAGGAGGAGGATCATAGCTTATCAGCTGTGATGGATCAGGTGATTGCCATCCTCTATTCCTGAAGGACATGGAATATTATTATTAGAGAGCTATAAACAGATGATTTGGTTATACAGTAAAGCTAAGAGTTTATCTGGGAAGGTTGGAGCAGGGGAAGGAGTGGCGGTGGAAGAGACAGAGTGGATCAGTGAGAGAAAGTGGGTGAAGAGTTGATTCAAGGTGACAATGGCTGGTCTCATTGCTGGAACTGCTGCACCAAAATAAGCTAAAAGAGTTAACAAAGCCATAGGGCATCAAAGATAGGGAACAAAAAAAAAAAAAACTGAAGAGTAATGTAAAGAATTGTGTGTGCCCTGGAATAAATGAGATGAATATCCCTTTTGGCCAGTTTCTCTACAGCATCTAAAAGGCCTTTTGCAGGTATGTCAGGAACAAATGGAACTGTTATACAGTGAGAGTTACTGGAAAAACTTCTGTGGAAATTTTTGTTTGGGTGAGGTTCGGTAAGTAAAACATTTAAAAGACAGGGTAAAAACATTAGTGCAAAAATAATAATGAGGAAGGAGTGGAGCTGGGGAGAAGGTCAGAGGGAAGCAGAAGCCCACGCATAGCAAGAGGTACATGGTTAATACCATCTCAACCAGTTGGGATTTGCTGACGTGACAGCAGTATTGTTCACAGAGCAGGGCTGAAATCAATCCTTAGCAGTAGTCAGACCTATTCCTTTTTAATTTTAGAGAAGTCTGGTCCTACACAAGAAGCTAGTCCTCATTTAGATGACCTGAGCTGGTGAGATGAGGGTTAACTGATGTCAAGAAGGCTTTATTCCAGCTGTTTAGTTCTGAGTACTAAAATCAATGTCCAGAGTAGTAACAAGAGGGATGACTTGGTTGGCCCATAGCCCATTAGTCTCCTTTTAGAGATCACCCTAATAGCTTTTAGGGGCCTAGGGATGTTGGTCACTCAGCAACTGCTTCAAAGCTTACAGAGTAAAGTAGAGTAAGGAGAGTAGCAGATGAATTGCCTCCGATGAGGGTCCATCCAAGGAGCCGTGATAAACTTCACAGTTAACAAAGATCCAAAACACAATTCATAAGGTAATAACTGTACAACTTTTTGAAGAATATTAAGAGACAAAGTTATATGAGGAAAACTCTTACAACAAGACTAATGGGTTAAATGCAATTGTACTTAAGCTCTGTTCAAGGACAAGGTCACTGTAATTAGCTGTCTCTTTGCACATGATTCCTGTATAAGGAATAAGTCCCTGGAAACTTTGTAAAAGAAGTCAGTTAATGTCAGCATCTAAGAAATGAATCTCAGCAGAAAGTGTCTAAGCGATATTCTTTGCTTTTACTTAAGATGAACTTTGTGTATTTGTTTTAAGTATTAACAATATCAGGTATTATTTAATGAGCGAAAGCAGAGTACCTTAAGAAAAATGAAATTTTTAGTTAGAAACATGTTGATGAGGTGATATTTTAAAGATAGGGACTATTTCCTTAAATCTAGTATTTGAAAACATGAAAAAGCATGTTTGTTAACATCAAATATTATGCCAATATTCTAAAATTATATAGTATAGTAAATATGTTTTATTTCATCAGGCTGTGAAGAGACAACTTAATTTTAGGTTGTATATCCCCAAAAAAATATTTTTAATTTTTAGTGAAAAACTATACTCCAAGAGAATGTCTGCCTTGTCAAGAGTAAATGATTCACTTTACAAAGATTTTTGAAATTAAATATATTAATAAAATCTATTTTTTAAAAATCTCTAATTTTTTATTCCATACACTAAGCCAACAGATGAAGATGAAACCAGCCAGTCATGTCAAATCTGGAACCAATAATTTACATGTAGCATGGACTAAATGAACAGGCGAAAGCTCACTCTTTACTCCTTATATTGATGAATAAATCTCTAAGTCACCACATACTGACAGAAGTAAGCCTGTTTCTTAACATCTTTCTATTTAAAACCAGACTGGTTGTGTTGGGATTTTGATGGGAAGTGTGTTTAATCTGTAGATTGGTTTTGGTAGAATTGTCATTTTCACTATGTTGATCCTACCTATCCAGGAACATGGGAGATCTTTCCATTTTCTGATATCTTCTTCAATTTTTTTCTTCAGTGATTTAAAGTTTTTGTCAAATAGATCTGTTACTTCTTTGGTTATAGTTACTCCAAGGTATTTAATGTTATTTGCAGCTATTATAAATAGTGATGTTTCCTTTATTTCTTTTTCAGCCTGTTTGTCTTTAGTGTATAGGAGAGTTACTGATTTTTTTAAAATTAATCTTGTATCCTGCTACATTGCTGAAGGTGTTTATCAGCTGTAGAAGTTCCCTGGTAGAATTTTGTGGGTCACTTATGTATACAATCATATCATCTGCAAATAGAGATAGTTTCACTTCTTCTTTTCCAATTTGTATCCCCTTAATCTCCTTTCATTCTCTTATTGCTTTAGCTAAAATTTTGAGAGATATATTGGATAGATAAGGGGAGAGAGGATATCCTTGTCTAGTTCCTGATTTTAGAGGGATTGCTTTGAGTTTCTCTCCATTTACTTTAATGTTGGCCATTGGCTTCTTGTAAATTGCCTTTATTATACTTAGAAATTTTCCCTGCATTCCTGATCTCTCCTAGTAACTCTTTTATAACATTAAGATTTTACAATTTTATTCCTGTTAAGTTTGAGCCTTGAAAATTATAGTTTTTAAAATTTCTTTAGTATCAAAATAAACTTTAAACCACAAATATAGCTCACAGGAAGATGGACTTTTCTAGTGAACTTTTACAAAATGCCAGTGTTTTTATTTGACTCAGTTTTTCCAAAGAGCTAAAGCTTACAAAAGATAGTAAAAATATCAAAGTTTTTGTATGACCCATTTTTAAAATAAACTTTCTTGGAAAACTGTTATTGCATCCTTAGTCTAAAAAAGGAAATATAATGAGATGTAGAGGGATACTACACTACATGATCACCTTCACCAAGATTGTGGAAATGTCATGTGTCAGGCTTCCATCCTGATGAGGTCACAAACTAAGATGGTAGCAAGACACATGATACTCCACAGTCAACTCACCGAGCATACCCCTTTTCCTAAGCAAGTGTTGAATCCAAGTTGCACACATTCTATGCTATGGAAAATTTAGATTAATATGTATAAATCTTTTAAAAATCACACTCCTCGAGATTCAAGGAACTCCTAGGGAGTTACCACTATAGTCCATGTTGAAATTCCGAAGTGGATTCTAACAACAGTGAAGAAATTCCTCATAAATAGAGAAGATTAACAAGTCAGTGAGAGTGCGCGGGAAAAAACCCAAGCTTCTTTTTTCCATTTTTTTTTTTTTAATGTGGGAAGCCACCAAAAGGTGTGGTCCAGACTTAGGGTATATTTCCTTGCCTTGATGATTCAATCAAAAAAAAAAAAGAAAGAAAGAAAGAAAGAAAGAAAAGAAAAGAAAAGAAAAGAAATCCTTTACAAGCAAAAATAAAAAAAAAATCACTCTCAGTGAACTTATAAATCCTAAAATACAGAAGGCTACAGTTTCAACAAAAGCTTTAACAATAGTAAAGGAAACCAAGGTAAAGGGAAGAGAATTCAGAGTTAGGCATCTTGCCATTTGTAACCTTTATGAAAAACAGTTTATTTATTTGTTACCAAGGATAAAGTGTGGGATGTCTTACTGTACACTGTGAATATGCTTTATTAACATTGGTTAATAGACAAATTGTGTTGGTCTATGGTAAGGCAGCTCAGAGGCAGGTGGGAAATCCAAGCAGAGATAATGGAGAAAGTCAGAGTCAGGAGATGCTGCAAGCTGCCACCCAAGGAAGTAAGATGTAATAGAACACTGGTAAAGCCACAGAACACATTAATAGAAACATGTTGAGTTAAGCTATAAGAGCTAGTTAGTAATGAGCCTGAGCCATAGGCTAAACAGTTTGTTGTTAATATAAGATTCTGAGTAATTATTTTGTAAGTGGCTGCCTGCGGGACCACTTGCGGGAGAGATCCATCTGGACCGTGAGCCCAGACAGGAAAGGAAACTTCTGGTTAGTAAAGAGTTTGGGGAGCTGTTCTGGTTTACTCTCCTTGTCACTGAGTCGGGTGGCCTTCCACCCAGGGTAGAGACTTTGGCACAAACTTTTAAACAAACATGCTTGTCTGGAGCAGATGGACTAAATTCCAAAACCAGACCTAGCCTTCTTAGTAGAGCAGAACAGCATCAAACAATTTTTTCAATGTTATTCATACCCAAAGATATTTGAATCACTAAAAAACTGAAGCTAGAAATCTTCATATCCATAACCAGTTGCACACATTTGCAAATGAGAACAGACAAAAACATTTTTAGCCTCCTAGTGGTTGAAGACATAAGCAGGATTTTTCAGGCTTGGAGAGAAAAAAACACAGGCCAAAAGCATAAGGCAAGAAAGTTATATGCTGAGGACCACCTTAGTGGAACTCAAGTCTGCTTCCTGTCCACAGCCGGGAAGCCTGCAGGCTGTGTCTCCTGCTTCTGCGTTCACCCCTTCGTTACTCTTGTAGAGTATGGCTGTCGCCACTTCTGCAGCATCAGGCTCCTCTCCATCTCAAAGTTGGTATGAGTGCTTCTCTGTGCAATGCAGTTGGATGGAAACAACCCTCTCACTGCTGCTCAGATGTGCACTTCCTGTACTTCTTTAAGGACATGCTAAGAGCTTAATGAAAATAGACACACTTCTTGCCTTCCCAGAGCAATTAGAGTATCTAGAAAGATAATTGGTTTCCTCTAATTTACCCTGAATTATACGTGAACGTGAAATTCATTGCCAAGAAATGCGAGGTTAGGTTCCAGCCCCCAGCTATCATGGTAATTTATAACAATGAAACTGAGGGAGAGTCTCCAGCATATCATGCCAGTCTCGAAGTTTTCAGATTGCACCAGAGCTGCTGAGCAATTAAATAATCCCCCGACAAGAGTTACCTAGAACAGGTATCCCTGAGGCGGCTGGAGAAGCTATTTAATTTTCTACGAGGTTTCTTGCAGGGCCAGAGGTTGGCCCAAACGATGGAACAAATTCAGTGGGAAACAACCATTAACCCTGCTGAAGACACGAACAAACTGGATGACAAAGAGCTGGCCAAGAGAAAAAGCATCAGGGATGAATTCTTTGGGAAAAATCAGAAGAGAAAGGATGGCCCCACCTTTGTATATGATGTTCAGGTTAGGTCCCTCAGGATGAACAGTTACTGTCCTGCAACTGGGACACAGATTCAGCGGATGAGTTCTGAGGTCTCCTGCCTCGTGATCCCACAGAAAGCAAAGATTGGTCCAGTAATTGTGTAAACACTAATATATATATAAAATCCATCTGCTTGCATGTGTTGTGTAGGCCTATAAGAAACACAGGAAAAACTGAAATGTCCTGAAAGGAGTTGGCAGTCTAGAGGAAAGGTACAACAGAAATGTCTAAAAGGATATTTTAATAATATTACTCAGGACAGAGATCAGAGCCAGATTTTCAATGAAGGCTGAAGAAGGTAAGAACCTGGATTACTGCAGGTGGAAGAGCAAAGAAGACTTTCCCTCAGCAGAAAGAGGCCTGTGTGGCCCGGAAGTGCTACAGATGCTTTTGTAGAAATCTAGATGAAACAAAGGGGGAAGTGTGGAGCAGAGAGACGTGACATAGAAAATTTTGAGAAAGAGGGAATAATTACATCTTGACAAGATTGGGGGTCGGGGGAGTACTATGCTATCTCAGGAACAGATGGAAGTTTGGAGGCCCAGAAGAAACAAAAGTGATCATTCTGGCTCTGGATATGGCTGTAAGCCAGAGCCTTGAAAAATATGTAAGTTAGCTGGGAGGGTTGGGAGGAAAGGCGGGCAGCAGTGTTTGGATGATGCTGCCATTAAATTTCATGGAGTTATTTAAATTAGTTTAGATGTTTAAAATCTTGAAATTATTTAATGTGGGCCAGCAGTGACCATTTCTCAGTTTGGGCTATGGGCCAGTAGAGAATTCCAGGAATTCTTCACTTGGAATCACTTCACCAAAAGCACTTGGAATCTTCAACCAAGTGAGTCTCTACAGAAAATTTGGGGCAGATGGGGTACAAAGGCATCAAAGATGTTAATATCCAGTTGCTTATAGCATCCTCTAAGTTTCTAAATGACCAAATACACCTGGAGAGGGAGGGGTGTCCCCAACTGGTACAACTCCAGGATTTAAAACCACAGGACCACTAGAAGGTTCTCAGTGCTTGTGACCAACTGAGTCTTACAGAAGAAAGGTCTAGTGAACTATCAGACCTAACTAGGGCACCTACGAGTTATATCCAACAGATTGTCTTGTGGCACTTTGCTATACTGTATGTGTGTTTTGGTCAAACAGGGAAAGGATAAAGACAGAGGGTGAAAAGAAAGACTGCTCAAGAGAAATGAGTGATCAGGAGATCTTATCTTAGAAAACAAAGTGGGAGCTTGCTAAGGAATGACACCTGAGTTAACCTCTGGCCTCAGCAAGTCTTTCTTTTTAAAATAGCATTGAGGTGTTAGGATTCTCTCCTAGACATACAGGGAAAGAGGCACATGACTAGGTCATAAGGGTAGTGAACTTCCAACATGGCTGGCTTCTTTCTCATCTTCCTGACCTGAGACAAAACCTGAGGACCTAACAAAAAGGCCTTTTATGCTTTTGTTTCTCTGCCAGCAGGGCCCTGCTGATGGACTGGCTCAAATTCCAGGTCAGACAAGAATGTCTTAGACAACTGTGTGCCAACTACCCATCCTATTGATACAATCTAGGAGTCTTAAAGTGATGCATTCTAAAAGGCTAAGTAGGGTTAGTTTTCTAAGCAGAGAAAAATCTAAAGTACAACAGGTGGCAGCAGAGAAAAATCTCAAACACTGCAGACAAACTGGCAGTTGAAGAAAGGCATTTATTGGGAGTGAGTAACATGCACACAGCAAACTCAAAGGGAAAAAGTCCTCTAAAAAGCAGAGAGGGCTCTAACCCCAGAAGTCCTAGTTCAGTCATTTCAATGAATTTTTCTTCTTTTTCTTAATTTGTCCCACAGTTTTTCTTCACTTTATCTTTATCACTAAGTAAAACAATGTTACTTTTATTTAATAAACATTGCCTGGAAAAACTGTCTTTATATTTATAGAGAAAAAATACATCCATACTGCGGAAGAAAATGTCTTCTAAACAGCTTAAACCTACAACATGTACAGCTGTGTACAAACATACAATTAACTATAACTTTCTATGTGCATCCAATTCAACTCTATATGCATTATGTTTAATGTCTAGTATTTATATTCATTCCATGGCAACTTTGAGAAAGATTAAATATTTCAAACACAGCACCAAAAACAAACAAAATTTGCTTTCAATAAAAAGATTTAAGAGAATCAAGGCTTGTTTTGCAATCAATCATAATTCTTTTCTTATGGAGTTTCCCTCATTTATCTCCACATGATCTTTTTGATAAATATGGTATTTTTCATTTTTGCATTTTACTTTCTATTCTTTAGAAAAAAAAATTTGAGATGAGAATTTGGAAATTGTTTGTTGTCCCCATGACAATGTGAATGAGAAATTACTATGAGTGAGGGGGCCCTAGAAAATGTCAAGGGACCCCTACTGAGTCACAGGCCAATGAATGGCACACGAAGTGACCTGTCTGAAGCAACTATTTTGTCTCTAAGACCAGAAGACAGACAGAACACCGCTGCCCATTATTTGCTTTATAGTTTCTCTGACAGTTTCATCTTTTCACAGCCCAGAACTGAAGGCACGTTTACTTTTTTTCCAAAAGGCCAATAGAAAAAGAGGAAGAGCCTACTCCATTTAGAGATCTGAAATTTTACACTTCACATACAAAAAGAACAAAAAGATAATAAAGAAAATGAAAATGGAGGTTTCCCAAAGACCTTCACCTCAATAAAGGGCAAGCCCTTGTCACTGTCTAACTCTAGCCTGATTGACAGGACAAATCTTCCCTTTTGGAAAAAAAACACACACACTCAAGAGTGATAGCCTAAGATCAATCAGAGCAAAAAATATGCTAATGTCTATATAGCAACTATTTCTATCATAGCCTCCTGAAATAAAATAGATACATTATATGCTAAACCAAAGCATTTGCTGTGCTAGACAGGGTTGCAATCATGCCATGACTCTATTGTCATTTATCAAATGCTTATTTCCAAAGAATGAAAGATTCTTTGGCTTCTCAAAGACTACAGCATACTTACATGTTTCTTGTAAAGCAGCAAACTATTATACAAAGAGAAAGAACAGTTCTAGAACTGAGAAACAATGCTATTTTGAAACACTGTTATGATGTTTATTTAATATATATAGTAAAATGCAAAAGAGATAAAGGAGCACTATGTAAAACCTTTAGATGCCCTGCATAGCTTTTTCAGATGCTACAAACCACATAACAAGCCCTGAAAACTAGATTTCCTTTTGCTTAAGGGTGATAAGGCTGTTTGAATGACTAGTTACTCATTCTAGAGCTTTCCTTGCTGAAACAGAATTAATCGCTCTTTCGTGCTTATGTAATCATTTCCTTAAGACAGGCCTCTCAACTTGAACATAATCATCACTGTAATGCAGTCTCTCAAATGGTTATAATCAGACACCTGTCCTTTAGCATTGTCCCTCTCTATGTCCCTTATATTGTTTAGGACATAATTTAAAGCATTATATGTCTTCTAATTCTACGGATTTCTTATCTTCTATGTGAGAGTAAAGAGAACAGTGAAACACAGAAAGTGATTCTGTGCTACAATTTTTCTTCTCACCACTCATGATTTGCCATCCTAACCATCTTGCCATGCCTGATTATAACTCTGTATTTATAGCCTCAAGTTCTATATTCGTGTACTAATTTCACACAAATCATCTATCCCACAAGCAAGACTAACTGTGTGTTGATGTGGGATGTCTTCCTATATGCTGTGAATATCATTCATTAATAAAGGCACTGTTTGACCCTATGGCAGGGCATTTTAGAAGCAGGTGGGAAATCTGAGGGTAGATAAAGGGGAAGGAGGATGGAGTCAAGGGAGACACGATCCAGCTGCCCAAGAAGCAAGGTGTAAAGAAATAGGTAGGCCAAGGGCCACGTGGCAAGACAGATTAAAGGAAATGGGTTGAATTAAGCTGCAAGAGCTAGCATATGCCTGAGCCATAGGCCAAGCATCATGTAACTAATATAAGCTTCTGAGTCATTTTGGAGGGGCTGAGCAGCAGCGGGCAGGTTCAGACCTCAGGACTAGGCCCTGCCAGAAACTTCATATTACAGTGGCGGGGGTGGGGGGATATTCTGCCATTATTCTCTAATGGTAATCTTTAAACCAGGAAATAACAACAGATTGTCTCCCATTGGGAAACATGGTAACCTGTACACATTATTAAGTATGACGAGCACTGTTACACCCACAATATTCTCATATCCTCAGTTCTACTATCATTTCTCTAATCAGTACCCAATAATCTCTTGCCTGCATCCAAATTTTTATCCAGTTTATCACTTATACATTCAATTGCTTTCAAATCCTTTTTCTCTGTAGCTCTATGATCCTTCTTAAACTATGATCTCTGAAGATTACAGTTCTTAATAGCATTCTTTTACCTTATTACCTATGTTAATAGCATCACAAAAACAAACTAAAAAATAAAATCTTCTTGACTTTGTCTATGTGTTTAGGATTAGAAGAAGCTAAGGTAGCCCTTGTTGCCTTGTATCTGTATTCCTTTACCATCAAATTTAATCCCAAGCAACAACTTTCTCAAGCTCTTTACAATGATCATTTGTTCTTGAGAAAACAGTAATCCTTTCTGGTAATGTGACCACTCAGTTTGTTTGTTATTGCATCTTAGAAAGCCCCCTGCCAAAAATCTTACCTCAACTTCAAAGTTGGCACTTTCATGTTTTTCTATTTTCTATGGAAAGTAACAATATTTTCTATTTGGTTCTACTTATAAAAATTATACCTGCAAACTTCCAGGAATAATAAAGTGTGTGTGTGTGTGTGTGTGTGTGTGTGTGTGTGTGTGTGTGTGTGTGTGTGTGTTCTGTGTATGGGGGTTATCCCCAAAATTCAGCAGACTGATTTTTCAGGCTCACAGTACAAAACAATTTGGGGTAATAGATAAAATATCAAGCCTGATAAAATCTGTAATGTTGTTCTACTATCATATGGCTTAATTATCTTGAGAAGAAAATAAAGCAAATGTCAAAATAGAAGACTGTTTTAGAGGAGTTTCAAATGAATGCCTAAATTTTTCATTGTCTTTCATCAGTACTTCAGAAAGGATACATCCAAACTGGTGAGCAGTTGTTCCATTTCAGAGTTTGTTCAAAGCCAAACTAATGATAAAAAAGTTGTTCTATGTCATAAACTTGGATATTAAAAGAAATATAAAAATTAAATTTAAATGTTTTCTGAAGTTTGATTCTATTAACATGGGGCAGGCTGTTTTGTCTCTCCTCAGACTCTGCTTGTGAAGACTGGTTGCCTCAGCCTTCCAACCTGGAGGAATGGAATCAACTGGCAGGCAGGTAAGTGGAACAGCTCGACCTGTTCATACAGACTTCGTACAAACATGCCCCTATGTGGTTTACAATGCACTAGTGTTGATTTACTGAGCGGGTAGTGGAAGTTCCCCAGAAAACAGGGGAAATGATCTACATAGTCCCTTATGGTTGCAGTATATCTTGAAAACCATGTTTGAAAGCAGCAAATAAAAGTGAGTAACAGAGAAGGTAGATCTGAAGGGATCTTATTCTATTATCTAATGGTTATTTCATATTGTTTTATAAAATATTGATTATTGGTAAGAAATTGACTTGATTTTCACTCTTTTCCTCAGATACCTGGATAATGAAATAGATGTGGAGATATGGGTACAGATGTAGACACATACGTGTATTATTTCTTTTATAAATTTACATGAACTATTATATGGTTTCCTGGTATACTTTATTAATATTTACTAGTATATTCTAATGTTTCTATCTAAAGTTATTAACTTTCATAAGCTCCTGAGAATTCACATTTATAGTAATTTAGAAAATCTCAGGGCAAAATTTCCTGGGAAATTTTATAAATAGTAGTTTCTAAACATTTTCACTTTTTAAAAGCTATAGGCTAGGACTTAATTTAATAGTATTAGTGTTATTATTACTTTACTTCAGAAATGTAAAGATAACCTGCAGTTACTCTCTGAAATGTTTATTAACATAGCAAGAGTGTGAAATTTATATACGTATATATGCATATGTGTACATATTATATATGTATATATACATATTTATATACTCTAGTAACTAAATTCTTTTAGAACAATTCATTAGTGCCATTTAATATGTAATAAATATTTTTGCTAAAAGTTTATGAGATTTTTATAGATAATTTCTTCCTTTGACACATCAAATCTAACAGTTTTATAATACATCCCCATTCATGCACTTCATCATTACACCCAAGCCAGAGCTTTATGACTGCTGTTGCCTCCAGCACCACATTCATGTTTATAAGTGATGCACCCTAAACACTGACTAAATGGCAAACCAGAGTGATGGAAAACAGCTTTACTAAGTTATAATGCTTGCTTTTACTTCCAACAGACCACTAGACAGAGTCCAGTTCACATAAAAAAATACTTATACCCAAACAAGTCAAGATGGTTGGCAGCCTTAGAGAATTCATGAAAAACACTCTCTGCCTGCTGCATTTGTCTGGGATTGATATGTCACAAAATTTGCAGTAGACCCATCACCTTCTAAACTACTAAATTAACCAACCATGTATTACAATTATCTGTTCAGTACTGAAAGTATAACATATAAAGACCAGTAAGGCAATCTGGAAAGCAAACTACAGAATCTATGGTTTTGCTAACAATAGTGTATAGAATAGCTAAACAGAAGCACAATTAGATTTCTACAACTATTGGGCACCATTAGCCTAAAACTATAAGGAATTGACACCATTAAAAATTATTGTATATTGTTTTGTTAATGAGAAATAATGTAAAATTTTCCTCTTTTCTAACATTTTGACTAATTTTCTATACCTCTTTTAGCTAGCTTTTATATTTAATGCCTGACAGAGATGTCTGATTTTATTTTTCTAATATTCCATATTTTGGTTAATGAAATATAGGACAGACACATAGACAAAGAAAGACAGACAGATACACACACACAAAGACACACATATGCATACACATTCATACACAGACACACACACACCTAAGGATGACTTCATGTGCAAATAGTCTTACCTTTTTTATTAGTATGCCCTTCTGGATATCTGGCTTAATCTGATAGCTTATATCTATTACCCCAACTACGTAGTTCATTATACAATCTATTTCTGGTAAATATCATTACAGTTTGAATATTGAAAGAAGTAAAATCCAACTTGGTATTTTTATAAAATAATAGCGTGAAATATTATCACTTTCTTGAATATGACAGTGTTTTATTATTATTTCAAAAAGGTATATTCTCTTAATAAAGTTATATGGACTACTATAGAAGCATCATAGTATGTAATATATACACATATAAAATATTAAAATGCATTTGTCCTAATAGAGGAGAAATAACTCAACCAGACAACATATACTACCAAAAACAAACAAACCTACAAACAAACAAGCAAGCAAGATAAAAGGCAGTATCATGAATGGATTATCACTTTTGGAGGTACTTGCCAATGAGTTCCCATAGACCCCTTCAAATACTATAAGCTAATGCCAATACTATAGATTCCTCTCCATAAAATGGAGCTTTCTAAAAATATCACATACTTAAATCATAGAACATGAAGAACTTTACCCAGTACTCAACTACAAGTTTCATCTCTGATGAATAGTTTTCATAGTTCTAGAAGATGCTATCCACACTACTGTGAGAGAAAATTAATCATCAGTGATACCTATCTGTGACGCCTAGATAATAACGTACCTGGCAAGATATGCCCATTACCATAAATAGGGCATAACAGTTATTGGAGTATTGAACCATTTTTTTTTTATTTTAATGGGTGTTTTGCCTACATGTTTATGTACCACATGCATGCAGTGCCCTTGGCATCCAGAGCAAGGCATTGGAACACTTACAACCAGAGTTATAGATGGTTATGAGCTGCCATGTGGGTGCTAAAAATCAAACCTGTACCTTTAGGAAGAGCAGTCAGTGCTCTTAACCACTGAGACATCTCTCAAACTCCAGAAACCAGATTTTAATTAAATTTAAGACCTGTACCAGGAGCTGGCAATATTTTATAAAATAAATAAATTTAGAAATAAATTTCCAAATCCCTTCAAAGTTTTATGACAATCATTTTATTCATCCTTGTTTTCTTTACTCAGGCTTACCTTTGAACCTAGACTATACCTCTCTCCTCTCAGGAATCTTTGATACACAAAAATATGAATATACTCACATACAATAGCCAGAGGTGTGTTTGACTTACAAATTTACTGCATTTGCAAGTGATTTAATACCTTCAGGACTCCCTTTCCTCAAAACATTTTATAAAACTTAAAATCTGTAATTTAAAAGCTGTGTGACTTTAAATTGGATGTTGCCTGTAAATAACTACAAACATTGCCTAGCTCTGTAGTAAGGATTTAACACACATTAGCGATAATTATTACATTTTATTTTGAAATCAAGGAAGGAGACTCTAAACTTTCTATAATTAAAATATATGAGTAATTAAAATGTTTTAAGCCTAAGGCTGGTGGCTCAGCATACTTATTAAGAGAAAAGTTTTGGAAATGAGCCAGTCTTAGATCTGGATTTGAATCCTTAGCTCTGCCATTTACTTGTCAAGAAAACTTGAAGTCACCACTCAGCCTGTTAAGTTTCTTTTCCTCATTTTAAAAGGTTGATAATAATACTTCATCAGAGTATGAGATGGATTGAGATAGTGTATAAAAAACATAAAACTTGGTATATATTTCACTAAGTACATGTTAAAATTTTTACTGTTTAAATTGTGATTGCTCTGACAATTCTAGGGACTTGTGTTTTAAAATAAAGTATGTTCATAAAGTCTGGACTCTTGGTTGGTGTAGGAGTAAGGGCCTAGACTTCCATGGAATCAAACAAGAAAAACGCTTTTTTCAGTATACAGGAGAATTCTACATAGCTCTACATGCATTTACTTCTAGAAATAGAGTCATCCTTTACGAAGAACATCTCAATTGTGTTTTCTTAAACAGAAGGGCTCTGAGCTAAAATGGAGGACTATTATAACAATTTCTTCTTATATGCTGAAATTCAAGTGATTATCCTGGTTTAAAAAGACTAAACTTAGCTATGGCTTATTACATTCTATAAAATTTAACTATAAATTATTTTAAAAGAACTAATATTATACTCCTTTCCTCCCTTCCCAATAGTTAAGACTATTCTGGACTCAGTCAACATACAAAAACTGTAAGGAATATGTTAAACTACAAATTTACTGCAAGCGCAAGTGATTTAATACCTTTAAGACTCACTTTTCTCAGTTAAGACTTAAAAATCTAAATTAAAAGCTGCATTATTTAAGTGGTGCCTGTAAGTAACTACAAATGTTGTCTGGCTCTATCAACTTGCAGGTGTGCCATCATACTTACCAAGGACTCATTAGCACCAATAGTCATTCGTATATGTGCTTGAATACTTCAGAGGAACAAACTAGAAATACTCCAAGGATAATGCAGAGAGTAAGATGTCAAAGTGAAAAAAGATAACATTTTTATCTAACCAGGTAATTATTTGGAGATAAAGATTCATTCACAACATAGTAAAAAAAAAAAAAAAAAAAATTCAGGACCAGGAAGACAGTTGGAAAATAAGCAATCAAGATCCCAGAACCAAAGCAATCATGTTGGAACTGTCTATGAAAATGTACTACATTTCTCAAAAATCCAACAGAAAATATTCTTAAATCTCCTGGGTATTTTCTGAAATAGACCTTTAAAGAGTTGAATAACAGATGAAGAAAAAAAAAGTTACTTATGTTCACTGGAATACACATAGTATACTGTGTCAAAATTACAGATTAAAGACAAAATATAGTATACGTACAACACAGACATTTAGAGATTTCCTTTTTTAGAATTTCTTTTGTATTATTTAAAAAAAATAAGTTGAAACTCACTGTATTTAAGCGACCTTTAAACACAACAAGGCATAGCCTTACAAATTTGCTAATCATTTTTTCTGGACTACTGATACATAGCCAAACTTCCCCAGAAAAATCATGATGTGAAAAAACTTTTTTGAAATTATTTATAGAAATAAGTCTCATTTTTTTATCCATGTAAACCCTTGTTCAAACTACCTTCCCCCTCCCGAACCCTCTCAGTCAGTCTCTCTTCTCCCCATCCTCCCATCCCCTCCCCAGAAAGGGTAAGAAGTCCCAAGGTGGATTAATTCAGCATCCCCCAGGCAAGTCCAATTTCTACTTACTAATACCAAGTCTAGATCATCTGTTCCTCAGGAGGTAATGGGCTTCAAGGTACCAGTCCAGGGTGTTTCAGATTCCAAGCTGTTCATTGGTTGTGGTTTGCAGCTTGGACTTTTTGTTTGCTTTTTGTTTAAAGTCCACAAAAGAGTGAGAACATCTCCGGCTTATCCTTGTGGGTTTATGATACCTTGCTCAGGAAGATATTCTCCAAATCCATCCATTTGCCTGTGAAATATAGGGCATCAATTTTTCTTACTGCTGTGTAGTACTCCATTGTATAGATGTACCACAGTTTGTTAATCCATTATTCAGCTGAGGGCATCTAAATTGTTCCATTGTTCTTGTTATTATGAATAATGCTGCTATGAACATAGTTGAGCTAATGTTTTGGGGTACAAATGTGCATCGTTAGGGTATATACTCAATTGTGGTATTGCTGGATCCTTGGGGAAATTGATTCCCAGTTTTCTGAGAAACCTCCATACTGCATTCCAGAGTGGCTGAGCAAGTTTACACTCCCACCAACAATAAAGGAGTCTTCCCCTTGCTATGCATCCTCTCCAGAATAGGCTGTCATCTGTGTTTTTAATCTTAGCTATTCTGACAGGTATAAGGTGATATCTCAAAGTTGTTTTGATTTGCATTTCTCTGATGACTTAAGATATTGGGCATTTTTCAAGTGCCTTTCCACCAATTGTAATTCTTCTGTTGAGAATTTGCTTTTTAGTTCTGAACCCCATTTTAAAAAGTTGGGTAAGTTTAGTTTCTGTAGTTCTCTATATATTTTAGAGATCAGTCTTCTGTCACTTGTAGGGTTGGTTAAAATCTTTTCCCATTCTGTAGGCTGTCGTTTTGTCTTATTGTGTCCTTGGCTTTACAAAAGCTTCTCAATTTCAGGAGTTCCCATTTATTGATGTTCTTAGTGTCTGTGCTATTGGTATTATATTTAGAAAGTGGTCATCTGTGCCAGTGCATTAGAGGGTATTTCTCACTTGTTTTTCTATCAAGTTCAGTGTGGCTGGGTTTATGTTGAGGTCCTTGCTCCACTTAGATTTGAGTTTTGTGCAGGGTGATACACTTGGTTCTATTTGCATTTTTCTACACACTACCACCCAGTGATGCCCACACCATTTGTTAAAGATACTTTCTTCCATTGAATATTTTGGGCTTCTTTGGCAAACTTCAGGTGTTCATAGGTTTTTGGGTTAATGTTGGCATCTTTGATTCTATTCCATTGATCCACAAGTCTGTTTTTATGCCAGTACCAGTCTGTTTTTATTACTGTAGCTCTATAATATAACTCGAAGTCAGGGATAGTGATGCCTCCTGAGGTTCTTTTGTTGAATAAAATTGTTCTGGCAATCCTGGCTTTCCTGTTATTCCAAATGAAATTGAGTATTGTTCTTTCAAGGTCTATAAAAATTGTATTAGGATTTTGATGGGAATTGCATTAATTTGTAGATTGCTTTTGGTAGGACTGCCATTTTTACTATGTTGATCCTACCTATCCAGAAACAAGGGAAAGCTTTCCATTTTCTGATATCCTCTTCAATTTTTTTCTTCTGTGATTTAAAGTTTTTGTCAAATAGATCTGTTACTTCTTTGGTTATATTTAAACCAAGGTATTTAATGCTATTTTCAGCTATTATAAAGGGTGATGTTTCCCTTATTTTTTTTTCAGTTCTTTTGTCTTTAGTCTATAAGAGGGCTACTGATTTTTTTTTAAAGTAATCTTGTATCCTGCTACATTGCTGAAGGTGTTTATCAGCTGTAGAAGTTCCCTGTTAAAATTTTCTGGGTCACTTATATATACAGTTATATCATCAGAAAATGGAGATAGTTTCACTTCTTTTCAAATTAGTATCCCCTTAATCTCCTTTCTTTATTATTGCTTTAGCTAAAACTTTGAGACCTATATTGAATAGATAAGGGAAGAGGGGACAGCCTTGTCTAGTTCCTGATTTAGAGGGATTGCTTTGAGATTTTCTACACTGAGTTTGATATTGGCTGCCAGCTTCTTGTAAATCACCTTAATTATATTTAGATATTTTCCCTGTATACCTGATCACTACAAGATTTTTATTATAAAGGAGTGTTGGATATTGTCAAAGGATTTTTCAGCAGCTAAGGATATGATCATGTGTTGTTTTTTTTTTTTCCTTCAGTTTGTTTATATGATTTTCATGTGTTGAACCATCTCTGCATTTCAGGGATGAAGCTTACATGATCATGGTGGATGACTTTTTTTATATGTTATTGTATTCGGTTTGCCAGAATTTTGTTGAGAATTTTGCATCAATGTTCATGGGAGAAATTGGTCTGTAATTCTATTTCTTTATTGCATCTTCGAGTAGGTTGGGTATTATGGTTATTGTGGCATCAAAAAAGAGTTTGGCAATTTTCCTCCCTTTTTCTACTGCACGTAAATATTGAAGAGTATTGGAACTAGCTCTTTGAATGTCTGGTAGAATTCTGCACTGAAACCATTTGGGCCTGGGCATTTTTTACTTGTGAGGCTTTAATGACAGCTTCAAATTTCTTTGGGGTTACAGGTCTGTTTAGGTATTTAATCTGATCTTGATTTACTTTTGGTAAGTAGTACCCGTCCAGAAAGCTGTCCATTTCTTCTAGGTTTTCCATTTTTGTGGAGGTGGATTTTCAAAGTATGATGTGATAATTCTCTAGATTTCTGGGGGTCCGTTATTATGTCCCTCTTTTCATTTCTGATTTTATTAATTTGGATAATCTCTCTCTGCTTTTTGGTTGGTGTGGAAAAGGGTTTATGTATCTTGGTGACTTTCTGAAAGAACCAACTCTTTGATTCATTTATTTTTTGTATTGTTCTTTTTGTTTCAGTTGTATTGAGCTCTAAGTTTGATTGTTTCCTGCTGTCTACTTCTAGGTGAGTTTTACTTCTAATTGTTCTAAGGCTTTCAGCTGTGCTGTTTGTTCTCTCTGTGGGATTTCTCTTGGTTTTTCATATAGGCATCTAGTGCTATGAATTTTCCTCTTCACACTGCTCTCATTATGTCCTATAAGTTTGGGCATGTTGTGGATTCATTTTTGTTAAATTTTACAAAGTCTTTGATTTCTTTCTGAATTTCTTCCTTGACCCAGAGGTGGGTCAGTTCAGTGATGTTTAGTTTCCATGAGTTGGTAGGCTTTGTGTGATTATTTAATGTTTTTGAACTCTAACTTTAGATCATGGAAGTCTGATATGATACAAGGAAGGGATTATTCCCATTTTTTTGTATCTATTGGTATTTGTGTTATGAAACAATTATGTAGTCAATTATAGATATAGTTTCATGGGATGCTGAGAAATATGTATATTTCTTTGTCTTTGGGTTGAAGCTTCTGTAAAATCAATTTGCATCATAACCTCTGTTAGACTATTTCTCTCTTGAATCTCTGTCTGGTTGACCTATTCAAGGGTGAAAGTGGGGTCTCTCACTATTAGATGACATTTGATGTGGGCTTTGAGCTTTAGTAGTGTTTCTTTTACATATGCAGACACCCTTATATTAGGGGCATATATATTCAGGATTGAGATCTCATCTTGATAAATTTTTCCTGAGATGAATAGTATCTGTCCTAGTCTCTTTTGATTGACTTTAGTTCGAAGTCTACTTTCTTAGACTATTATGTTAGACTATTAGACTATTACAAACTATTATGATGCAACACCAGCTTGTTTCTTATGGCCATTTGATTAGAAAATTTTTTCCCAACCCTTTATTCTGAGCCTGTGTCTGTCTTTGAAGTTGAGGTGTGTTTCTTGTATGCAGCAGAAAGATGGCTTCTGTTTTTGTATCTATCACGTTAGGGTATGCCTTTTTATAGGTGAATTGAGTGTATTAATATTAAGGGATATTAATGACCACTGATTGTTATTTCCTGTTATTTTTGGTGATAGCTTTTGTGTGTTTCCTTTCTTTGAGCTTTTCTTCTGTGGGATTATCGATTGTTTGTGGTTTCATGGGTGTATCTGGGAACCTTAGGTTGAAGTTTTCTTTCTAGTGCTTTCTGTAGGGCTGGATTCTGTGAATAGGTATTGTTTAAATCTGATTTTGTCGTGATCAATCTTGCTTACTCCATCTATGGTGATTGATAGTTTTACTGGGTATAGTAGTCTGAGTTGGTAGTCATGCTCTTTTAGTGTCTGTACAATTTCTGACCAGCACCTTCTTGCTTTCATTGTTTCCATTTAATAGCCAGGTGTTATTCTGATGGGTCTGCCTTTATAGGTAAGTTGGCCCATTTCTTTTGCAGCTCTTAAAATTTTTTATTTGTTCTGTATGTTTTGTGGCTTGATTATTATATGGCAAACAGACTTTTGGGGGGCGCTAATATATTTAGTGTTCCATAAGCCTCTTGTATCTTTATAGGCATTTCCTTCTTTAGGTTGTGAAAGTTTTCTGCCATGATTTTATTGAACACATTATCTGTGCCTTTGAGCTGGTATTCTTCTCCTTCTATTCCTATTTTTCTCAGGTTTGGTCTTTTCATGGTGTCCCAAATTTCTTGAACATTTTGTGTTATGGCTTTTTTAGTTTTAGTGTTTTCTTTGACTGAGATATCTATTTCTGCTACTGAGTCTTCCACTCCAGAGATTCTTTCTTCCATCTCTTGGATTCTGTTGGTTATGCTCAAGAGCAGTTGTGTAATTAAGAAACCACCTTATATTCATGTAGATGAAATATAATAAACATCTGCACTTAGGTGTTTGGTCTGACAGCTAATGTATCCTTATATTCAGTTGGTCATCATCTTTAACATGTCCTTGGAAGTTCCTAATGACTTGTTCAGCTCTATAACACAGTGATTCTACATATGTTTCTCACTCACTGGAATATTCCCCTTTACATTCCATATCCCCCTTTGCCTATTTCCATTTCAACACCTCACATATTTCCCTGAAGGCAATATGAATCTTGGCCATGATTAGTTGCTGAAACTAATACATGGTGGCAACAAAAAGTCATTAGCTAGTTAGTACAAGTCTGGCCTGAGATCAACAGTGCTGGTTACAGTCCACATCTGGGTAATGACCTGGATTTTGTTAAGAATGAGAAGAGCCAAGAATCAACTAGCGTAGACATAAACAAAAGTTTGAGATGTGATTTATGTACTGCTCCCACTCTAACCTCATACCTACTTAGAAAGGCTATTGTTCAATCATATGTTGCTCAAGGCTACAGGTAGTAAGTCAGATTTAATACAGAGACCACTTTCAGATGGCAATGCCCTGTTAACAAAGCAAAAGAGTACTAAGAATAGAGTGTTAAACAAGAGGTTAGAAAATCTGAGGCCCTTCCCAGCCATTTAAAGTTCATACACTTTTATTGAAAATGACTATATATAAATGAACATATGCAGAAAAGAGGATGAGGGTAAGTAACTACCTTTGACTTGAAGGAGCTTATACCTTGCCATTAAAAACAGATGTAGATATTTTTAACTTCACCAGTTTTCAACATGAAAAAGGAAATTGTATCTATCTTTATATACTTCACAGACAAACTGTAATATGCATAGTGCTCACAAATAAATGAAGAGAGACTTATCCTAAAGAGAACTCATCCTACAATAAAATCCCACTGGTTGCCAATATTTGAATCTACATTTTTGGTCACCAAATTCTTAGAATGAACACATTGAAAATGGATCAATAGTTGATATTGGGTTTTTTTTTTTTACAAATTATTTCTTGTTTATATTGTTACAATTTTGTTTTTATAAAAAGTTATTAGAAACATACAATAACTGTGTTGATGTCCCTGGATCCTAATACCATCAAAGGCTGAGAGTATAGAGCTGTACAGATTTGGCCCCTCCCATCACTGGCTATAACACTAGGGAGAACCATTCCAGCTGCAGGTCTCTACCATGTTGGTGGAGGTGTGGGTGAGCCAGCTCCAAAGTTGTGAATGTAGGAGAAATGTCCCTACTATTCATCTATCATGTGGAGGTGTGGGCAGGGGAAACATGCCCCCCTTTACCCCTTGCCCCTGCCACTTGTGACAGACAAGGGAGCTGACTCTCCCACTTACCAGCTACAGCCCTCAGGAAAGTAGGCTTTCTCCTTGCCTGGGCCGCACAGTAGGGTTGAAACTGTTATCGGGTGCTGATGAGCCTCCCCAAGAACATGAGCGTGGGAGATCTGGCCTCACCCCTCGTCTCCCATATGGCTGTGTGGGCAGGGTAGAGATGCCCCTGCCACAATTGCCACCTGTGGCATAAAAGAAGGACAGCTGTCCTTGCCCCTCACCAGCAGCAACAGTCAGGAGAATAGCCCCTATTCCATGACTGGGCAGCATAGTACAGCCTACCCTGAAGTTGTAGGTATGGGAGAGCTGACCCTGAGAGTATAAAAGCACAAGAACCAGCCTCCCCTTTTGCTCATTGCTTCAAGAGGGAACGAGCCAGGGCAGTTATTAAGAGCTCACCCTTAATAATAATAAGACCAATCCTGCAACCACCCAGCACCAGATTCAGGGTCACACTACAGTTTCCATGATGAGTTTAATTTTTCTTTTTGTTCCTCATAATTGTTTTTATTTTATTTGGGGGGAGGAAGGTTGCAAGTGTAGAGGTCAGATATAAAGGGACAGTGAATTGAATGGGATCAAAATGCAGGATGTAAAAGACACAAAGAATAAATTAAAAAAAAAAGAGGTTCATTACTTTTTTTTTCTACTTTTAACCTTTCCCTTGAAACTTCTTATGAAAGGGCTGGCTAATTAAGTAACTATCACTGTAAAGTGATTTGAAGAGATTTTGTTCTAAAATTTTGGACCCCAAACTATCTGTCATTTATATTCTACAGGATATTATATCCATACCCATTTTGGGATAAAGGCAAATAAGAAACTCTTAATATATTTATTATTCTATCTGATCTATAATGTATTATTATCAAACAATGGGTAATATCAGCCAAGCAATCTTAAGTAAGCTAAGTAAAAGTATATAGGAAGTAGATGTTGATGATTAGATGTATCTTTAGGAAGAGAAAATTTGCATGTGGTTATTCATAAGGAAAATAAACCAGCAAGAAGCATCACAATGGCATGGATTCTGCTATAAACAGAAGAGAAATTATGAATAAACAGATATATGGAAATCTATCACAATACTACTAGTTCATAAAGTGTCCTGCTTAACTGCCTAGTTTGAAGAAAATACCCTTACCCTGTAAGTTTCTTATGTTTGTCATATGTGGCACAGCATGTCTGTAATTTCATCTCCCAGGAGGCTCAGGAGAAGTATTGTCATGAATCTGAGGCTATGCAGGATTAAAGAGCAAGATAATAACTCAAAACACCCAAGAAACCTTGGGACGTCCTGCCCTTGCTGGGGAGGAGATAAAGTGATGGGGAGAAGAGTGAGTGACAGGGAGGAGCGGGACAGGGAAGGGAGGGAATACATAGATAAGAAATATGACGTTATACATAAAAATGATAATAAAATTAAAATTTTTTATTATTTAAAAAAAACACCCAAGGAAAAAACCATTCATGCATAGCTGTGAAACTACCCATAACAGTGGTTCTCAACCTTTAATATAGTTCCTCATGTCATGACCCTCCATCATAAAATTATTTTTGTTGCTTCTTCATATTTGTAACTGTACTACTGCTATGAATCACAATGTAAATATCTGTGCTTTCCAATGGTCTTCAGGTGATTCCTGTGTATGGGTCATTTGACCTCCTCCCCAAAGGGGTCATGACCCAAAGGTTGAGAACCACTGATCTATAAAATTCTTTGGTCCAATTTACAGTTTTGTTTTTTAGTTTAAGCCACACAATGATATGGAATAATCCTTTCGTACACTGTGAATAATGTGTATTGCTCTCATTGGTTAATAAAAAGCTGACAGGCCTGTAGCCAGGCATGAAGTATAGACAAGGCTGCCAGACACAGAGGACTCTGAGAGGAGAAAGGGTGGAGTCAAGAGAGATGCCAGAAAGCAGGACATATACAAAATGAGGTAACAAGCCATGAGCCACATGTCAAAGCATGGATAAGAAATGTGGAAGAAATATGAGTTAATTTAAATGTAAGAGTTAGGTAGTAACAAGCCTGTGCTAGCAGCCAAGCATTTCTAATTAATATTAAGTCTTTGTAGCTGTTTTGGAGCAGGAAGTCAGGACAGGAACTACAGCACAAAAGACTCAATCACTGATAAATTACATTTTACTGACTACCTAACAATATGAGCTTTTGAGATATTGAGGTGTCTGCCCACCTATGCTCATTATATAATGACATACAGACTACTAAACAGGCAAATAGTTAAGCAAAACCCAATGAGCTGATGAGGCATAGATGAGCAAGGAAAAAGACAATACAACCTCTAAAGAGCATTTATGTGTAAGTTAAGATCTGCAAATATAAAAATTAAAGATAACTAAATTTTCTTGGAGGCAGCATTTGAGATCAAGAGAAATTAAACATTGGTGAAAGTGGATCTTTGTGGCTACAGTGAAGAATTCTGGTTTTTCAAGTGTTCAGAAGAGAAGCTACACTACAGGGCAGACTCTAAGCATTGAGAGCCCTGAGAGCTGTGCTGAGGAAGAAATCTGGAAGTTAGAAAGTCAATGTGGGATTTAAGATGATTAATGACAAACCTAAAATTGGAAAGAGATTCTGCTGATAAGTATACTAAAAAAGTTATAAAACTGAATTAACATATAATAAAAAAGCAATGAATATTACTACAACTAAATACCATGTGCAAAAAAAAAAGCTATCTACTACTACTATTTAGAGACTACTAAGTAGATGAGACCAAGTTAAGTAAGAAGGGAGGGCAAGCACATGTATTAGGCTAAAGATAAGTCTTCAGAATAATGGCAAAGAAAGGGAAGATACCTTTACACAGGCTTCTTCTAAGACTTATAGAAAATAAACAGAATGCCAATGAAGAATGTATGTTGTCATAACTATTTCTATAATAATTTAATTTTTCTCCAGTAACTAGATTTTTATCCAAAAAATTAAAAGACAAAATATTTTTAATTTCTACTATTTAAGTCACTGATTACAAAAATGGGCCTAGAATGAAGTAATTTAACAAAAATAGCAGTGTTTTTAGTAGTTAATTAGGCTTAACAAGGGGATTTGCGGGCCAGTTTGGGTAGAAATTATTCTGTAACTGTGGATCCACTCAAAAGGACAGAGCCTGAAAATACCACCTTTCTGAGACATCTATGGGGAGAGTATTTAAAATATCATAAACTATAATTGAGAATGACCATTCATGAAGATTACTTTGACACTGGGTAAGAATGAATAGAAATAAAGTAGTTATGGGAAAAATAGACATGAAATTAAGAGACAAAAGGGGAAAGTCTATAAAGTTTGGGAAAGAATAAAGCCTGTAGGCAGTGTGCACATACTTTGCAAACAGTGACATTGGCAGAAATATTCATTTTACCTTGGTTACATGATTCCAGGTATGACTCAACAGGATATTTGCAAAAGTATAAATGCATATGCAATATTTGATTTTTCTAGCAATCTTCAACACATCAGAGCAGAAATAGGAGAGTTAATTTAAGATTTAAGATCAGTAGGACAACAATGTTGGAAAATCAATAAAACCCAATGTTGCAGTCCAAATAAAAATAAGACTAACCAAAGTCTGACAGACAAAAGAATATAAAGCTAAATAAATGCTCTTTCAAAGAAGCTGAAATCAAGGGGAAATGTTTATATATACTCCAAAAGAAGTCATAATATTTGTGAGGGGCGCCACAGCGCACATGTGGGATTAGAGTGCAACCTGCAGGAGTACGCTGTCTCTTTCAACTTTCATTTAGTTCTACAAATCCAACATGGGGAGCACTTCCACAATGTGAGCCACATCACCAGCTCCAAACGGAGCTTTTCACAACCATTTGGGAAAAGAACTCAAAACTACAAATTAAGCTAATGTGAGTTATTAAAATAATAGAACATACAAGAATATGATACTGCTTTTGTTTCTATGTTTTTCAGACTGCCCAACTATAATAAAAATAAGATTATGTTTCTTCAGTAAAAATTAAAAAACAAATGTCTATGTCATAAAATAAAAGAATATCAGCAATAAGATGCATTATTTTATTTAAATATTTTGATGTGAATTTACTTTCAGTAGCTCAAAGTACTATCAACCCCAGTAATTAATCTAAAATTAAATGTCCATTTCTTAGTATTTTACTATTTATAATGCACTTTGCCAGCTCATGTTAGGCGACTCTCAAAAAAACCTATCCTGGGGAAAGAAAAACTGCCTCAGATTCCAAACCCACATATAGACATGAAGGAGCATCATGGGCCACACACTACAAACTTCACATTTTTTTCTCAGGACTAAGAAAAACCTGAGTACTTTACATGACAGAAATTCTGGTTACTGAACTCTGACTCATTGTGAATAAGTAGCTGAACTAGTACTTTAGATGTTTTTGACATATATGCAGAAACCTACAAAATTTTAGGTTATGCATCTATATTGTTACTATAAGAAAGTACTATTGTTTTACTCAGTAATTTTGTATAAACAAAACTGTATATTTGGTAGGACCAATTATAGTTCTATGTAGTAACAACTGAGGCTCAACAGCAATTACTACTTATGGAAGATTATCTGTTGATTTCCTACCACTAAGATATTCACTTGAGGTTTTATCCAAAATATGTGAATTATATACTGTGTGCTTACACGCTATAGCTGAAGACACCGACTCAAAAGTACCATGATATAGAATGTAAGTAACACAAGCCCTAAGGAAATTTAGTGAAATCAGTTGAACATAATTAGAATTCTTTCTTTAATTAATTGTCAATGGCTCCAAAGTAAAAGGTTTCTCAGTAAATTGCTTTCAGAGCCAAGGACAGTTTGTAGGAATTATAATTCTTTTACATTCCTTACAACATTCTCTTTGTTCATCAGCCTATGTGTTTATCCCTGCACTTCCACAAATGGTTTATATGCAACCCTGGCTCATAACCAAGCTACAAGGACAACTTAACTGGTCTGCCAGTCTGCTCAGGTGGGTTTAAATTTGAACATAAACTCTTTATTATCTTAATAAATATACCTGTTGGATCACCATGGATAAAGAATTAAAACATATAAGCCTCCAAGTCCTATTACTCAATATCTTTATTAAAGCTTCCAGGCCCCAGACTGACAATTACCACATCGTATGCCTGTTGCTTCCCTTATTATCTTATTATCTACTCTTAATATCCTTAGCAATTAAGATCATATCCAGTGTGTCTGGAGGAAGGGTGACCTTGACCAGACTTCCTGAGATGTTATCTGTTGCAGGCACTGAGTTGATGAAAACAATATTGGAAAAAAGCAATTTCAGTCTTTCTTCCAAGGAAGAAAAACTTCTAGGGTTTGTTGTTAATATGTAAATATATGTAATGTTATTTGCATTGTGTTAGCTCACCTACCTTGCAACTAAGACCCCTAAAATCCTCCCCATCCATTTCTGAATACCTATGAGCCAAAAAGAGGTAGTCTAGGTGACATTTAAAAGGTGGAAACCAAGCAACACCCATAAACTTTTACACTGGAAGGTCAGTTCAAGACATCAGGCACCATTACAACTGCAGCACACTGTTTCTATGAGGCTGGCTCAGCTGAACTGAAGCATCTGCCATGTGTAGAACTTTTATCTCCACTGAATCCTTCTGCAGCTTCTCTGAATTTTGGACCAAAGTGCACAGTTTCTGTAGCAGCAAGTGAAGGTACTAATTTTAGCTTCACTTTTAAGTCACAGGTGTACTGATGATAAAGTCTGGAGGTAGCAAGGGAGCTACCTACACTCCAACTCATGTTTCACGTGATTTAATGTGTCCTAGCCATCCTCTGAATTCTCTTCTTTCTCAGTATGCCCTGTCAACTTTGGGCCTACAATCTAATATAGAAAAAAAGTTGATATAAATAAAGACCTATGACAAGTGTCTCATTCTTCTTCCTCCTAGTGACTATTTCTATCACTCAAAATTGGCTAATATAAATTTCCATTGTTACTAGGTTATCATGTAATAAAACACATAATAAACTATTTCATATTATATTAAAATTGAGTTTAATAAAAGGTGAAATTCTGTATTTAATGAACTAAATTGATTTTTGCTCCTATCCAATAAATGTTATTGATTAAATTTTTTCAGTAGGCAAAAGTGTCAATAATATAGAATTAGTGAAAATGTAAGATTAACTCTGAAGACCACTTGCAAAGCCCCATTCCCACAGAAGTTACTTCAGTTATAGGAGAACACTAATCCAATGAGTTTTGTGATTTCAAACATGGACGAAGTTTCCTAAAATTAGCAACATAAAGAACTAGTAGTTTTCATACTTCTGAAATTAAGATAATACTTCAGCATCTAAGACATGCCCACAAGCTCATGGTGAAGACATGAGCTACAGGCTAGTAAAACCATAGCAGAACTAATAAAGTATAAATGTTTTTACCTTAATATTTTTTCCACACACTACCAGTGTAATCCTTATTACATATTAACATTTTTTTTACCAGTTTCTTGCCTAACAGAGGATAGAAAAGATTTTTTAAAAAGAGGGTGGGAATTTTAAGAATTGCCTAAACATC
>PVIH01013600.1:0-20000 GCA_004025045.1 Sigmodon hispidus | reverse complement strand
AACTAGAACACTGAGCATATGTGGTCTATACATGAAAAAAATAAGTGCTTTAAATAGATTGCCCCAAAAAATAGTAAACGCAAGATATGAAAATGTAGAATGTACTTTCCCACTTCCAGTTGCTACTGAGGACTAGTCCTATTCCCAGGCTATCCCAGAAATTGTAATAAATTCCCTTTATTGCTTAACCTTTATTGTTTTAGTTGGTTTTCTGATCCTTGCAATAAAAGTGGTTGTCATTAATAAAAACTTATCCCTGTGGGGAATTTTAAGAGTGTTAACTATGAAGACATTTAAGCTTTGCCAGATACCATAATTATGTCAAGATGAAATTTTAGACTGTAAATAGTTAAAACCATTTGTTTCATATAAAAATATATCCTTTTAATAACCAATATATGTGTTTTTAGTATGCACTGGCAGGAAATATCCACACATAATTACTCAGAATCTATCTCCTAAAGGTCCTATGGGCCTCCTAGGGTCTTCTCTAATCAAACTAGACAGAGAAGAAAGGGTTGAAAAACAGACCATGAAAAAGTTTAATGGAGCAAGCACAGGAGAAGAAAGCTCATTCTTTACTTCCCCAATGTATACAACTCAATTACAATGTTACACATAATTATAAGCAGGTCTGGGCAATAGTCTCATGGGGAACCAAAAAGATATTTCCCATTGACATCTCTTGACTTATAAAAGAGAATAGTCATTTGATGGCAGATAGTCATCTATTTCACAACAAATACTACTTTGTCTTTTGTGAAGTGAATATACAGAATATAAGTTGTAAATGAATATTAAATAAATTAAAACATTTCAAAAATTTATAAAAATACATATATGCCAGAAATTCAAATATTAATAATCTTTGATTAGTTACTGGTATATGTGTACTTAGTAACATATTCTAAGTTTTTTAAGAACCCACCTTTCAGAAACACTTCAGCTTTTAAGAACATAATCTGAAAATGTGTTTGATGATGCACAATTATAATACTGACATTAAGGAATCTGAAGCAGGAGGATTGCCCTGAATTTGAGACAAGCATGAGTTTCACAGCACATACCATCTGTCTATTAATTAATTAGTAAGTAAATAATATCTACATCTAAACATATAATTTCCTCATACTAGTCCTTCCTTTGCCTGTCACCTCAGACACCACACATACAATGGAAATACGAATAATTCATCTCATCACTGGCCTACATTTGTTTCATATAAAAAAATTAATCACAAGCTTTTTCTGCAAAAATATGCTTTATTTTCTTGGCACAAAGAGATAAATATTGTTAAGGGGCCATAGATATCTTGAAGATCAAAACTTCAGATCATAAGCACACCATCAGAGTGGCTGAAGAGACTTATACATTATGAAGTCAAGAATTCTGCTATTAAGTTCACTGTTCTTTCAAGAAAAATAAGGTACTCTTTTTAATGGTAATTTAGCAGCAATCATCAATATCAACATATATTAATTACAAATATCCATGTGATATCAAAAATAATATATTATCATCTCTTTAAATATTAAATCCACCTATATTTTCCATTAATTCACAAAAATGTCAACTTTATAAAGTATAATTACATAGTATATGTAAATGATCCTAGGGCCCTATATTACACAAATGTAAAAAGTAAAACAGAGAAAACAGCTATGGCACCACTTTTCTCTGTGCATCCCTGTCTGTCCTGGAAATTGCTCTGTGGGCCTTGAAATCACAGATCCACTTGCCTCTGCCTCCAATCTACTGGGATTAAAGACACACATCACCACCATCTTTCTAAATAACACTATGATGCTTATTAATAAATTTATTGAGCAGGAGTAATTAAAAGTAGGCTTGCTATATGACCACTAAGACTGACTAAAGACAAAAAGCATGTGCCAATTTTTATGCAAAGTGCTTTATATTTCATGTCCTTATTATTGCCAATTTACAATCAAAGAAGCTAAGTAACTTCTTCAAGATCACCTTACCAGGAAGTTGAAAAATAAACACAAAAATGCCTGAGTGTAAACTCTGCACTAATACTTTTGTTGTACAAGCTTCTCCTAAAACATACCAATGCTTCCTCTTCAGATTAAGCATAAACTTAAAAAGAGAATTTCATTACAAATACAACCAGCATAGTAGTACAAGAATAAAGAACATGGTTATAAATACAACTAGGTGTTTTCATATTAATTACCATGTTGGATATTTTTTAATGATAGTCTAAAATGTATATCTTTTTCCTTTTCTATGAGACAACTAAAATGTAGAGAGGTTGGATATGTGCAACAACAGCACACCAATAAAGAGCAGATCCAAGACCTTTTCCGAGGCTTTTAGAGTTTATGTCATTACTCCTTCTGTTTTATTACATGAGCCTTTTAAGAAACACTGTGTTCTAACTGAATATTTTTGTTTGTTCCTAATATGCCAGTTTACCTTGTTTTCAACTTGTGCAAATCACTATATATAATTCCCCACTTGCTTCTGAAACAAAGCAAATATTAGGAATAATTATTGTTGTTCTCCTTGCAAACAATCAAAATACTAGTCCTTGAAGTAATGGCTTCTGTTAATCTATTTTTCTTTTAATATATTTTTGTTAGTTATTCTGTTAGCATACAAAGTAATTTTTCCTTTTATTTTCAGACCAGTATACTTATACCTGTGCCTCATAACCTTCGGTAAAATAAGAACAGGCAAAAGATAAAGGAAGCAGATGCAAGCCAGGAGACTCACTTCTCCCAGTCAAGTTTATGGCAGAAAAATGGTGGGGGGAGTGAAACAAAATAGGAGACAGTGCCAACAATAGCAGGGCAACAGTAAGGACATGCCCATAACTTGGACTAACATGATGGTTATAAGCATGTTTCTACAGAAAAAAACAATATGTGCTCCAAGTACAATGTGCTTGCTGTATGTCATGTGACATGGGTTACAGGTGAAATAAGCCGAGCCATGCAGAAACTTCAGGGAGGAGTAAAGATGGCAGACAGTGACCACAGAACTACAGATGCTCTTCAGATGGGACAGCAGACACAGGACACTGAATCACAGAAAGAATTTGCAGGCATCACACCTCCAATGACAGAAGATGTTAGAAAAATTTAAAATCTTTTCATTGACAATGAAGCTTAAAAGCTAAAGATAAACAGTAAGTGAGTAAGAAAATTACCAAGGAAAGCAAACATAAAATTCACAAGAATAAAGAAACTCACAATACAAGAAATAACTAAGTAAATGAATGTAAGTGAAACAGGTGTTTTGATTCTAAATTCTGATATGAATTCAGACATTTAAGAATAACAATTTTAAGTGGAAGTACTGTTAAAAGAAATAAAACTATGTAATACAAACATCTATTTATCACTTTAGCCATCTTTTTTATTAACATGATAGCTAAATATACAGTCAAGAATGCACTCACACTGCAGTCAGAAGTTTCTGTTCTCCCAGAAACTTTCAAATACTCATAAGCTGTTTCCCAAATAATTGACTCAAGGTATTAATATTACTTATAAATTCTCAGCCACTAACTCAAGTTTATTACTAACTTGCTCATACACTTAAATTAACCCATAATTCTTACCTATATTTAGCCACATGGCTTGGTACCTTATCTCAATCCAGCATTTTCATGTGGCTTCCTCTGCATGTGGCTGGCAAGTACTTTTCTGTCTTTCCTCTTCCCAGAATTTTCCTAGTCTGGTAGCCTCACCTTTATTTCCTGCCTAACTGCTGGCCAATCAGCACTTAATTAACCCAATCCAAGTGGCAAATCTTTACAGTGTACAGAGCATTGTCCCACAGCACTTCTTTTTTTTTTTTTTTTTTCAAAACAAGAACCCTGAATCTAATCCCCTTTGATTAGCCTTTTTCTTGACATTTATCTATAATAACATAACCAACACTCTAAACAAATACAAACATCCATAATCCATTTTGGGGAAATAGACATAGTTCTCTAGACTACTTCCTGTTGATTGGAAGTGCTGATAATCTTATAGGGACCCAAATTAAATTTAGGATTATGGTCAAGCATGAGTGAAGTACTCTGTGAGGCTGAGGCTGGATCATCTCAGTCAGCAACCTGATGAAGAACTCAGAGGAAAGTGCAACAGAAGTACTCTGAAACATTGAATCATCTAGGCCATCCATTCCTATCAAAGTTTTTTTAGGGGATCTTCTTTGATCAAACTTTATTTTCTTTAACCCAGAATGAATCCACAGCCTTTCATTTTCTGTGGAAATAAAAACAAAACCTCCTGGTCCAGCTGAGAGTGGGGGAGAAGATTCTATATGAGCAAGGGGATAGGGATTATGAGGAAAATTCCAACAGTGATGGCTGGCTGAAGCTCTGGGACACTCACTGAATCAAGAACAGCTACTGGGGAACCATCAGGAAAAGGAACTAGACCCTACAAACATAAGCAACTGTCCATTGACATGGGCAGTATGTGGAGCCTCAAGGGGAGGGACCAGACTGTGTTTCTGTGCATGGACTGGCACCTTGGAGTCCATTCCCTCCAGAGGAACACCTAACCCAGTCTTGATATTAGGATGAGGAAATGTGAATTGCCTGGAGTAGATGCTGAGCTCATCCACCTTGGAACTTCTTGGCTTTCTGGGGAAGGATGGGGAGATGGACAGGAGGGAGGCTGAAGGCTGACCAGGAGAGACTGGGTGGGGTAAGGAAAGGAGAGGAAGGGGATACATGGATAAAAAAGATTTTATATTATGAAGAAAATAAAAACAAAACAAAACAAATCCTCTCCTCCAAAATTATGTATCTTTTGATTTAAATTTTGAAGTCAAGGCATTTTCAAAATATTAATTAGATTAAATTATTAACTAATTAATTATATTAACTCAGCAGCCTTTATAATCAAATGCATCTTAGCAGCTCTTGCCTTCATCTGCAGCCAAAAAATTCAATGGCAATATAATAACATATAGTATTCAGACTCTGTGTAATGTCCATATTTATGCAACTTATTATTTTTTTACCCTATGTCTTTTTTAAGAACTTTCTCTATTCTTTTTCTTTTCTCTCCAAGCATATGTATATTTTTTAAAATACTGTAAACAATTCAGAGGTTTTGTTTTATTTTTGTCTGAATATGTCTTTGTTGTATATCTCTAAGGCTAGTTTAGTCAGAAAAAGACAGAGATATATAATCTGCTAAGAAGCTTGGCTAGGATTAAAGTCACTGCTCTGTAGACTGGCATCATACAGCTCTTTGGTCTGTGAGAGCTTAGCTTCATGGCAGAAGAACTGGCAGAAGCCATGATTACCAACTCAATTCTGTGGAATTTTAGGGTCCACACTATCACCAAATTGAGCACTGATGCCTACTGCTCATAAACTCCATTTAAGTGTTTGGCAGTTGGGCCTCTTTAAAAAGCCACTCAGTTTCTGCCAATAAAGCTGAGTCAGGAAGCCTCTCTTAAAGGAGCTGAAACTCTGCTTGCCTCTAGCAAATAGAGCTCCACTGAGAAAATGCTGTTACCAAGATTCCCTGGTTGGCTCTGTTCTTTTGTTTCTAGAATCCCTTTTTTTAGTTTTCTCAGGTTTAATGTGGATGTACAAGCATCATTTACAGTCAGTAGTTTCTGTCCCGCCAGAAACTCTCAAATATCCTGTAGATGCTTCTCAAATAATTGACCTGGAGGCTTAGTATTATAGTAATTGCTGGACCATTAGATCAAGCTTATTACTAACTAGCTTTTATACTTAAATTAACCCATAATCCTTATCTATGGTTAGCCATGTGGCTTGGTACCTTTGCTTCAGTGCCATTCCAATCTTGCTTCCTCTACATCTGGCTGGCAACTGCTTCCCTGCCTTTTCTGTTTCCAGAATTCTCCTAGTTTGGTTGTCCCACCTATATTGTTGCCTGGCTACTAGCCAATCAGCATCTTATAAACTCAATATGAGTGATAAAATCTTTACAGTATTAAGAGCATTATCCCACACACTTCTACAAAAAAAGAGAATCAAACATTAAGAATGATGATACAAACTAAAACATTTTTACTATCATGTATAACATGTTCTACCTATGCATAACCATAAACATATAAAAAATATAACTTGTTAATACTTGCTTTTATGTTTTGCAGAAAGCTGGGCAGCAGAAATGTCACTTGATCCATGTTTGAGTTTTGAAAAGAACCAAAGACATAATAGACTTTAAAACACCTTCTACTGTTGACCTCAGGAATGCTTCCTGGCTAATTCTGTTGGACAACAGAGACAAAGTAAGCCCTGTAATTGCATCCCAAATTGATCTATACTTGCAGTCATGTAATTAATACTTCCTCTGTAAAGCAATGGAATAATTTAAAAAGTAGATATTTGTCTAAAAAAAAAAAACCAAGAGGGATACATGTGCATTTTAGCTTTGTGTAGCCACTCTGAGACTCCATTTGCTAAAGAGAATTGTAACTAGATTCTCAGAGCTTTCATTGTACCAAGAGATGAAAACGATACTTCCTTCCTGCTGAAAGCAATAATGTGAAGTAGAAAAAAAGAGTGACTGAAGCCTAAATGTATTCCATGAGGGTTTATGGAAATGGTAAATATAATCTCAATTCCCGGCTACCTGAGCTACCTCACTACACTGCCAACCACATTTTTCAGTCTTAGCCAGGAAACTGGTGCAGAAATCCGGCACCAAAGGTTAGACCTCAACTTACTCAGTAGAAATAAAACCCGGCACTCCAGCAAATTAGAATGACTCTTCAAATCCATTTCCAGTCCCTAAGACATAAAGGTACTCACAAGAGTAAATATAGATGCTGCAGAACTTAAAAATAATATAAAATTGTTTTGTAATTCAACATTAGAAAATCGAATAAGAGTATAAAGTAGCAATATAGACTGTATTACTAGGAATCATCCTTGTGAATACCTAATTCAGTTTTAAGTGCCTTAACATTTCTCTTTTTAAACTGTTTACAAAATCCTCAGTAAAATTCACTATTTTCAAAGTTCCTTTCCATTCCTAATCAAGTAAAAAAGAATTTAACGTGGATCAGCTCTTCCTTTTAAATTTTTTCAACTGAATATTTAAAATGTACAATAATGTTGGTGTCCATAAAAAACAATGAAGGATCATTTTCAATTGTTCCCGTCTTCTCACAACTAACCTGCTTCATTCCCCACAATAACTACACACTTAAAACAAAATCCAAATTGTGCTTCATTTTCTCCACATTATCCTGATGGCATCCTATATAACACTTGATTTTGAACATTTTGTTAATAAATTTGTCATGATAAACTTGTGAAAATAAGAAAAATTTGAGTAAGCACATTCAATACACAAATATACACAAAATTTAGTTGTTTTTATCATACTACGGAGCAAACTGCTTAGTAATGTGACTGGATTACTTTACAGAGGTGATCTATCCTAATTTGAAAAAAACACTATTATCAACTACTAGCAAATATTATCAACTTCAAAAACAACTTAACTTGACTTAGGTATCTTCATTCTAGTGGCCTGACTGATTCTATTTTATAAAGTTAGTTGGTTTGTTCATAAATTATAGAAGCTTTTAATTCTAATCTATAAATTATGCCAACAAAAACATGAAAATACTAATCTATGGATCTGCATGAATGTTTAAAGGCAATAAATGATTTACATCCCATTAAACATAAAATAATCTTAACAAAAGAACGAAATTATTGACAGAATACACCATGACTGCCTTTTTGGCAGTGATTCTGAGCTCACATAAATAACTCGTTTTCCAGACAAACTCACGGAAAAGGGAGTCCCTCTCCAATAGAGATCACTCCATTTTTCCACTAGAAAAGAGCATATGTGGATTTTAATATATTTTTGGCTTGGGAACTCTGAAACTGAATATGTGCTCCAATTTACAAAAGCTGAAAGCACAAAATAGAGAATGGCCCAATTCCAAGTGGACTCAGTTTTCCAGAGTTAAAATCTGAAGTGTGATGAGAAGAGGAAGAAAATTTTTCACAAAATTTGCCAAGGCCAAGGAAGTTTAAATTGAACATTTTATTCACTAAACATATCACCTTTTACTCTATTTAATTATCAGTCTCACCTAAAAAGACTAAATTCACTTTAAAATTATGATAACTGATATAGTGAGAAGTTTCTGGCCCAGCTTAGCCTTGCAGTCCAAATGAATCTCTCCTGCACAAGGCCTGACTTAGCCAGAGGTTCAGATCTGCAGTCCCACTTGGTTCCAAATAATCACACAGAGACTTAATGTTAGTTTCATGCTGTTTGGTCTATGGCCTCTTACAACTTAACCCATTTCTATTCATCTATGTCCTGCCACATGACTCGTGGCTTACCTGTTTCTTATCATCTTGCCTCTTGGGTAGCTGGATGGTGTTTCTGTCTGCCTCCACCCTCCTTCCCCTTTATCTATGCTCAGATTTCACATCTGCTTCTATGATGCCTTGCCATAAGCCAAAAACAGTTCCTTTATTAACCAATAATAAAGCATATTCACAGTGTACAGAAAGACATCCCACAACAAACTGATTTATATAATTTATACAGAAGTGAGTAATTGCCTCCTCCCTACATATTCTCAAAATATTCAATCAACTTCCTCAGAGGGATGTTAACAGAATAAAAAGCATAAGAAGTCATCTCTAGTTATATCATTTATGTATTTGATGATAGCAGGGTTAACACAAGCTATGTCCATAGCAATGTATTACAAACCACATTTAAACACGTTTCATATATAAAACTACTAACTATGATGAGCTAATGTAAAAATGCAGAATAAAATGTATACCCAAAGAGAGTATATTGAGAATTCACAGTTAAAATTAAATTCTAGCTGGAATAGTAGTTCTATGATACAGGATAGGCATAGGAGGTATTACAACCTAGATTTAATTCCCAGCCCAGGGAGTAGGACAAGAAATTAGTCTGTATATGATAAAACAAATCCCAGCCCTTACAATGCTAAGGTCTGAAAATCATACCTTAAAGAGCTGTAGGCTAGCCTGGACACATATAGGGGAAAAAGATGTCTCCCAAAAAGGGGTGGGAGATAAAAACGGAAGTAAAAACAAATTGGTATTTGTAGATACTTTCTAGATGACAGTGAAATGTAACCACTTCATGGGGACTGCAAGTGACAACAGAAACTTTCTAGTTGTATAAGAAAAGGACTGATGTTAATTCAGCAGACTTGGGCAGCCTTCAGTAGTCTACAGCCACCACTATTAACAGCAGGCTGGGATTACAAATAAAAAAAAAAAAAAAAAAACTTTGATAAAATTCCCAACAGGGACACTGAACAAAAGTCCTCTGATTTTGCATCTCTCCTGTAGCTAGATTGTACCATACAACTACCAGATAAAAAGGCATATGAAATCCTTATGCATTCCATATCTCTAGCTTTCCCTGGAACTATTGTTTACCTTTTTCAATTTCTTCATCTTTCCTATCTTCTCTAGAGCACAGACTGTGTTTTACCTCTTTATATACTGGGATCCAGACCCCTAAAAAAATTTTCATATAATCCAGATCTCTAGTATCCATCCAAGTTCCAAATGAAACATTTAGTTCTTCATGGTAGAGGTCTTTTTGAATAAGAAATGACAAGAAACAACCATCATCTATACCTTCAGATCCTACTCACTCTTCCAGTTACCCTGCTCTATAAGTCATATCCCTGACCACTCATAAACACTATACCAGAAACCACAGAAGCGTCTCAACTCTTCCCTGCCCTTCATATGCCAAAGGAAGGTCAGGGAACTAAAAGTTCTCTTTCATTCCTCAGAAGCCTTACTTCAAATGTTCATGAATTTTAAAATATTTACATAGATAGATAGATAGATAGATAGATAGATAGATAGATAGATAGATAGATAGATAGATAAACTTTGAACTTAAGAAAATGCTCAGGAGTTAAGAGTATTTGCTAGTCTTCCAGAGAACTAAAGATAAGTTCCCACCATTAGGTGGCTCACAAATGCCTGTAACTCTGGACACAAGGAATTTGGCAACTTCTATGCTCTGGACACATCCACACATGTACATAAACATACAGAGATATGTATAAATAAAAAAATTACATTAAAAATACATTTTTAAAAATCTAAAGGTTTCATTATTGAAAGAAAGGGTTAGGGTTAGGGTTAGGGATATGCAAAACAATATAATAGACTTATTTGTAAATCGTAATTCTCTCTCAAGCCTCCCTAGCTTTCTGTCTTTGATGTCAATTTTCACAGGATGATTCCTCCAATCTATTGAAAAAGCAGTCTACAAATTCAATGCAATTCCGATCAAAATCCCAACACAATTTTTTACAGACCTTGAAAGAACAATACTTAATTTCATTTGGAATAACAGGAAAGTCAGGATTGCCAAAACAATTTTGCTCAACAAAAGAACCTCAGGAGGCATTACCATCCCTGACTTCAAGTTCAGAGCTACAATAATAAAAACAGGCTGGTACTGGCATAAAAACAGACTTGTGGATTGATAGAATTGAATTGAAGACCTAGCCATTAACCCACATACCTAGGAACACCTGATTTTTGACAAAGAGATCAAAAATATTCAATAGAAAAAAAGATAGTTTCTTCAACAAATTATGTTGGCATTAGTGGATTGCAGGCAGTATGTGGAAAAATGCAAATAGATCCAAGCCTATCACCATGCACAAAACTCAAAACCAAGTGGATCAAAGACCTCATCATAAAACCATCTATGCTTAACTTGATAGAAAAGAAAATGGGAAATACCCTCCAACGCACTGGCATAGGTGACAACTTCCTAAATATAACACCAGTAGCACAAACACTAAGAACAACAATAAATAAGTGGGACCTCCTGAAACTGAGAAGCTTCTGTAAGGCTAAGGACACAGTCATTAAAACAAAATGACAGCCCACATAATGGGGAAAGATTTTTACCAACCCTACAAGTGTCAGAGGATTGATCTTTAAAATATATAGAGAACTCAAGAAACTAGAGCCCAAAAGGGGGTTCCAGAACTAAGAAGGGAATTCTCTGCAGAAGAATTACAAATGGCTGAAAGGCACATGAAAAAGTACTCAACATCTTTAGCCATCAAAGAAATGCAAATCAATACAACTTTGAGATACCACCTTACACCTGTCAGAATGGCTAAGATCAAAAACTCTGAGGACAGCTCATGCTGGAGAGAACGTGGAGCAGGGGGAACACTCCTCCATTGTTTCCAGGAATGTAAACTTGTTCAGCCACTTTGGAATGCAGTATGGTGGTTTCTCAGAAAACTGGGAATCACTCTTCCCAATGATTCAGCAATATCACTATTGGGCATATACCCTAAAGATACACATTCACACCCCAAAAGCATTAGCTCAATTATGTTTATAGCAGCATTATTCATAATAGCAAGAACCTGGATACAACCTAGATGCCCCTCAACTGAAGAATGGATTAACAAACTGTGGTATCTACACAATGGAGTACTCCATTAGATATAATATGTTAAGGTGAATTGTAAACAGTTGGTTGCTGGTAATGAATGTAATGAGAGCGAAAGCTTTGTCATAATTGAAGTAAGAGTGGGAAGTGCTATATTTCCATTTCCATGGAGCAGTGAAAAAAAATGACATCCTAAAATTTGCAGGAAAATGGATGGATTTGGAGATTATCCTCCTGAGTGAGGTCTCACAAACCCAGAAAGATAAGCAGGGGATGTACTCACTCAATAGTGGACTCTAAACAAAAATGCAAAAAGCAAAGGTATGTCCAACCTGCAAACCACAAACAATGAACAGCTTGGGATCTGAAACACCTTGGACTGGCACCCTGGATCCCACTCCTTCCAAGGAACATCTGACTCAGTCTTGATGTTGTGGGGAGGAAAGCAGATCTGCCAGGATTGGATCCTGAATTAAGCCACATTGGGACCTTGGGACTACTTGCCCTTGCTGGGGAGGAGATAAAGTGATGTGGAGAAGAAAGAGTGACTCGAAGGGGCAAGAGAGCTTAAATAAGGGTACACACAGATAAAAAATATGACTTTATTGTAATAAAAAAATAAAAAAAGAAATCCCCACAGGATGACCCTGGATAGGTCCCCAACCAATAATGGAAGGGATGCCTAAACAGGACATCTCCTATAATCAAGTGAATAGCCACACTAAGTGTCATCACAGAACCTATACCCAATGGTGAATGAAGGAGGCAGAGATCCATGCATGAGCACTGGGTGGAGCTCCCCTTATAGCTGGAGAGTGAGGGAAAAGAATCCATATGAACAAGGAGATAGGAATTATGAGGATGAGTCTCACAGAGATGGCTGCCTAGAGCTCTGGAGAGCACACTGAATCAAGAGCAGTCCTTGGGAACCATAGGACAGAGAGCTAGGCCCTCCAAGGGCCTGGAGCCTCAAGGGGTGGGATCATACTGTGTTCTTGTAAATGGGCTGGCACCTTGGAGCTCATTCACTGCAGAGTAATGCCTAAGCCAGCCTTGACATTGGGATGAGAAAATTCGAACTTGCCTGGAGTGGGTGCACCATGCTAAGCTGACCCACCTTGGGACTTCCTTTCCTTTCTGGGAAGGGGACCAGAGGATGGGGTTGGGGGAGGCTAAAGGCAGACTGGGAGGGCCTGGGAATAGAGAAGAATGAGTGAGCATGGGGATACATGGAAAAAAAGACCTTTTTTAATAAATAAAAAAATCTCTCAATCTGCTTTCCTCCCTTCCTCCTTTCCTCTTCTCATTTCCTCTCCATAAGTAATCACCCTTACCAAAACAGAGAACTACAAAAGGAAATATAGCACTTCCCACTCTTACTTCAATTATGACAAAGCTTTCGCTCTCATTACATTCATTACCAGCAACCAACTGTTTACAATTCACCTTAACATATTATATCTAATTCAGTTAAGCCAGCCTAAAAGTCTAAAACTATGTTACATAAAACATTGTAAATTTCAATAACTATTTCCTGAGTAAACCAGCCCTGTCTGTCTCTTGGCCAAATCATTTCCTCCAATATTAGGAAATACTAAAGGGAAATGCAACCCAGCATCAATGATCTTACCTTTCATGGGTGTCACCATTCTGAGTGTATTTGTTGTAGTAAGAAAAGAAATGAGCACTGTCAATCAGACTCACATTCTGTTTTAATCAGAATCTATTCAGGACACAGACTAACTGTCAGAACTCTGAATGGCCTTGTTAAAAAGGGTTTTGCTTTGTTTTTTTTTCTAACTGACTTGCAGCCCACAGAAGAAGAACAAATTCTGGTAATGCTTTCTATTTAATTTGGTAAAAGCTCATAAAACTAATTGCCCAGATAACTGGACATGTCTTCAATACTATACTACATTTTCCATAGACGTAAACCAGATTTATAACTTAGAAGTACAGCAATAAATGAATACTGCTTATAATAGATTTGTGCCAAGTCTTATGTCAAAGTGAAATAAAAAATGAGACAGACTGCTTTGAGTAATGAAATCTGTCAACTCAGTTAACTCCTTTTAAAGTATTGATGAGAAACTTTAAGCTCTGAAAAAAGTTAATTATTTTTAGTAATACAAAACTATGTAAGTTATTACATGTAACTCTTTTAAATGGTTTCCTTAAAAATAAACTTATCTTAAATCTTTTGAATTTTTGTAAGTTTTTTCTACTATTCATTTTCTCCTTTGGAAAATTAAAAAACTTACTTGCACATGAAAACTACTATCTTAAAACTAAATTCCTATTTCCCTTTAAGGAGGTTCTCCACCCCACTAAAGTCAGACTTGACAATTATACTTTTCTAGACTAGATTGTGTGGTCACCGTTTGTTTAGTCCTTCATCTAAAAAGAAGAAAGGTAGAGGCTAATATTATCTATGTTGTGAAACAAAAAGTGGTTTTTAGACACATCTGGTCATCCTGTGATAACAAAATAAACCCAGCTATATCAACAAAGCTTAAATCTAAAAGCATCCGTATTAAACTTTTCCTGTTTGTGGTCAAGCAGTAGAGAAAATAGTAACAATAATAAAATGAGGAAAGCAGAATTTCCATCTGCAAAATCTTCCGTGTCATTCTAGATACAGGAAGCTTTATAAATACTTATTCTAGGAATTAGAAGATATAAGTTATGTGACCATCAACTGGTGTTAGTAACACACTTCTGCTACATTTTTTTAAAAGGAAAATCATTAAATTTAGAGTAATAACCATTTTTTAAAAATGTATTTTTTCACCTGTATTTTACTCCACATCGCTAAAATACCTAGTACACTGAAAGACAATCACTACCTGCCCATCCCTTAGTCTCTCCCTCTCATTACTGGAGGAATAAAGTCCATAATTTAGTCAAACTAGAAACCAAGTTTGACTCAGGTTTTCCTCCTTACCTCTGAACACAATCAATGACTGCGGTTTGATAGCTCTATTATTTCTTAAAGGTAATCCAGTTTCTACTCACTTTTCTCTCAGCATATGACAATACACAATTTTGGAAAACAGGACCAATTTTGATAACTTACTAAACTGCATTAGCTATGTCTTGACAATGGACTCATGAGCAAGTACAATAGCCTCAACAATTTAACTAGAATAATTTTTATCTTTACAGTTGGTTTTGTGTTGTATTTCTGGAGATTTTTGTGTAACTGTTTTTAATTTATATTACCTTTGGCTTTAAAATTCAGAATTGAATAAAATTATAGGTTTTTATTTTTCATAATTCATCAAGTTCTTAATGTTTTTCAACACAGCCTCCATTTTCATTTATTAGCTTAATTCTACATCTCACCAACTTTGCTTGTCTTTGTGTACTTTTTGCTATGCTTTTTTTTTCTATGCATTGATTTCAGAGGTAAGCTTTATAGATTTGTGTGTAGAAGGCTTGGTTCCCAGCTAATAATGAATTCTATAAGATTATAGATATTTTAGGTGGAGCCTTCTTTGAGATTCTGGACCAGTAGAAGGGGAGCTTACCATTGTTTGTTATATTTTAATAGATTCTCTGTTTCTACTTCCTACTCACAAGGAGGTAATTAGTTTGCCACCCACACCCTCCACTATGGTATTTGACCTCACTAAAGGTCCTGAATCAACAAAGCTATGGACTGAAACCTCTGCAACTCTGAACCAAAATATATCCTTCCTCCCTTACACTGTTCAGTTCATGTCGCAGTCACAGCAAAGCAACTAATACACAATAAAAATAACATTAATAATAATAATAATTTGTCCATAAAATACACAAATCTTTTGAAGGGAAAATTATGCAAAAAGTTTAAATTAATGAAATATGGTCAATCCTTTTTCTGTGTGTTTTCCTATAGTTACATGTATCCAATTAAGTTATGTTGTAGAATGTTTTTTTTGGCCCGTTTGGGCCCAGAGGCTTTGGAACCTGGTACGCGGCAGCTTTTGTCTCCTAAAGAAATGAATTAGATATTTATATACTTTATACTGTTTGGCCCATATCTTAAGCACATTACTAGCTAGCTCTTTCATCATAATTCAACCCATTTCCATTAATCAGTCTGCCAATGGCCTGCGGCCTGTGGCTCACCGGGACCTCTTACATGTTCCTCCTTCGGGGTTCTGATGGCGACTGACTAACTCTGCCCTTCTCTTACCTACCTGCTGCTGCTGGGGTCCATGTTCGGGTTCATGACTGATGCAGCCATGGTCTGTGCTGATGTTCATGGCTCTTGATACCACCAAAGACTGAGAGGCTAGAGCTGCACAGAGTTGGTATAGCCCCATCACTGGCTGCAACACTACAGAGAACCAATCCTGCCTTTCCCCAGTTGAGAGCGGGTCCTGCAGGTTACCTGGGCAGCACAATCGAGCTGATCTTGTTCTCAGGGACATTGGCAAACTGGTCCTGAGGATAAGAGAATTGAGGAGCAGATTGCAGCCCTCTCATTTGTCATGTGGTGACTTGGGTGAGCGAAAGATACCCCTTGCCCTCACCACTTGCCATCTATAGCAGGTAAGAGACCTGACCCAATCCCTCACCAGCAGCTGAACCTAAGAGAAAAGGTCCTAAGCCTTGCCTGGGAAGCACAGTAGTGATGACCCTATAGACAGGTACATGGGTGAGCCAGCCCTGAGGACCTGAGAGGAAAATAATTGGTAACACACCCCCTTGTCTGTGGTATGGTAGTGCTGGTGAGAAAAGGATGTCCTTCCCCTTGTCCCTACTGCCCCCAGCTGGAAAGGGATGTTAGCTTCCCCTTTACCAGCTTCAACACTCACTAAAGCTGGCTCTACATCTTGTCTGGGCAGCACAGCAGAGCAAAACCTGTTGAGAGAGGCACAAGTGAGTCACACCAAGAATGGGAGACCTTGCCTTGCAGTTAATCTGCCATATGGCAGCATGAGCCATAGGCAGGGGAGAAATACTCTCCCCCTCCCCCCTATGCCAGAGCTGGCCCTCAGCTGCTAAGAGCAGGAGAGCTGCCCCTGCCCCTCATCCGTTGCAGCACTCAGGAGAACAGGCCTTATACCTCACCTGGGCAGCACAACAAGTTGACCCTACTGGTAGAGGTGTGGATGACACAGCTCCAAAACTGTGTGGGATAACTGTCCCCACTACTCCTGTCATGCTGATATGTGAGCAGGGGAGAGACAGCCCACCTATTTTTCATCCCTCACTGCCTACCACAGACAATGGAGCTGAGCCTCCCCCCACACTAGCTGCAGCACTCAGAAAGAGCAGACCCTATTCCTCTCCTGATCAGCACAGTAGAGCTCACCTGTTGGCAGAGATGAGGGTGAGTTGGCCCTGAGGGTGTCAGAATGGGATAACTGGCGACTAGTCTGCCATGTGGTGGTGAAGATGATAGAAAGATAACCTCCCCAACTTGCTCCTGCCACCTGTAATGGACAAGGGAGCTGAACCTCCCCCTTACCAACAGCAGTACTGAGGAAAATGACCCCTACATCTGGCTGAACAGCACAGCAGAGTTGATCCTATTAACTAGGGTGCTGGTAAACCAATTCTAAGAACTTGAAGTGGGAGATCTGGCCCCGCCACTCACAAGCTGCAGCATACCCCATGCTGATATTCTGGGCAGGGTAAAGATGCCCCACTCCCCCCACTGCATGCTCCTCACCACCCATGGCAGGTGGGAAAGCTTGCTCTAAAAGTGTAGGTGTAGGAGAACTGACCCCACTCCTTGCTCATTGCTCCAAAGGGTGAACTAGCCAGGGCAGTGATGAAGTGCTCACCCTGGTAGTGAGAACCAGAGAGAGCTGGCCAGCTGACCAATCCTGCAACTACCCAATTCCAGAACAAGAGTTGTATTGGCCTACCCCAACATCCACTCCATCTGTGACTGGTAGAGCATGTGAAGGGACCTGACCCACAGACCCAAGCTGCAGAATCTACAGGACAAAGAGCAACAAGGATATCCAAGAAGCATTCCAATGAGGGGCCAACAACAATAGTGTAGCAAAAAACACAGGCCAACGGACCAGACCAGATTCTGTTATGAACACTTGAAAGTAAAGATACATGGACAAAGGGTTTGTATAACTTACTGTCTCACATAAAAGCTTCCATAATGAGATTTTTTTCACTTAAATTTTATTTTATTTTATTTTATTTTATTTTGGGGAAGGTTGTAAGGACCGAAGGCAGATACGATGAGAAATGAGTAGGATCAAGATGCATAATATGAAAGACACTAAGTATTAAAAAAAAGAAAGTTTCAGAATTGCAGTTTTGGGAATCTAGGACAATTGATTCTAACTTAGAAAATATCTACTGCTCTCATTTTTTAATCACCTTGTCTTCAATATTTACTGTTAAGTCTACTTCCAACATTTATTGTTTGAAATTAAATTTTTATTCAATCTCTTTCATTTTAAAATGAAAACTTTATTTAGATACTATAAGCACATCACTGTGGAAAAAGTGTCTCTTTACTGGGTACTGCAATAAAACATAAATCACTTTTAAGAAGACATTTACAGTTTCCTCCCAGTAAGCAAGGAAAAAATAAGAATAGAAACAAAAATGTAAGGAAAAATTAAAATAAATGCAACAAAGCTGTATCTGTATATACAGTTTACACACAACTTTCTCATCAAAACAATCAAACTTATTTAAATTCTACAAACTCTTCCTGAAGTGCTTCAGTAAAAACTGGACATGAAGATGAAATGGATTTCTCCCCTCAAAGCTACCATATGAAGGTTTTAACATGTCTTAAACACACCACCTAATGTATTTTTAAATTCCTTAAAATAACATTAAAAGGGGTTCTATACAGGAAAGGAGGGCTCTAAAGTTAAGGAAGATGAGAGTGCAAGAAAGTAACAGTGAGTAATAAAAATACTTTCTCATCTAAAATTTGAGCTTAGTACTTTTTTGTATATGACATCATGTGATCTTACTAGAACTAGCTGGTGAAAAGGATGAATCAGCTAAAGTATAACAGAAGAGCAAATATGAGCAAAGCACAATGATACACAAGTATGAAATTGTCATAATGAAATCATTATTTTGTATATTAACTTAAATTTTTAAGTTTAAAAATATAATATTTATGAATCTGGTTCTTAAATTTGGTTCTGGGCCAACAAAACTAGGCATTTTTTAATGTGAATCTATTCACATATACCTATATATGTTGTTCTTGGCAAGTTTTGCTTTAAATACTTCACAATGAAAATGGTAGTATTTTCCTATTGCCAGTTCAGAGCTGGTGCATTTCAGGGTCAAAACTAGCATTAAAATTCTGTTGAAAGTTTCAATTTTTCAAAGTTTCATATTTTCAGTTTCAATTTTTCGTTGGTTCTTTAATGTTGGGATTGTTACCCAAACACTGAATGCAGTTTTCTTTAACAACCAAGGAACTTTAGATCTCACAAAAACAATGAAAGGTCTTTAGATTTTCAAAACCAAACTGGAATAAACCATACTTTTACCAGCCTTTCCAACAGACAATCACAGACATTGATAGCACAGCATTTCCTGACCACATTCCAACTTTGCCAAAAATCTAAAGTATGGCATTACTATAGTACTACTGAAAAAGACTCCTATAAGAATGTCCCAAAATCAATTAATAACAAGCTCAAAAATATTTTAAGTAGTCAAATACCAAGCTCATGAAAACATCTGGTTTTGAAAGATTAATATTGAAGCTAAGCAAAGCAGTTTTCTTCATTCCCATAAGTAAATTATCAGCCAACAGAAACAAAAAAGAAAGTAATAGTCCCTAAAATTTAAGTCTGAAAGTCATTAATTCAAAATAGATTAGGGGGAGGGGTACAGCATGTTAGGTAAACAAGCATTCTGCTTCTGAGCTACATACCAAATTCTAATTCTGATTTAAGACTGAACCAAAGATGACGTTTAAAATTTCGTAATTTCTCCCCAAAAACTGGGGTAGCATTGGGACTATAAGGTACTACAGGTTTCTGGAAGGGAGGGAGGAGGGGGCCTCCTTCTATATCTGAATTAATTTATCCAATGGTACCACACTGTGATTTTTGTGATGTCTCAAATCTAGATACACCACACTTTTTTTTCCCCCGACCTCACAGAAGAGCTAGCTCATATTTGAAGCACAAGCTTTGCTAGTTTCACGGAGTACGGCAAATCTGGCGAATTATATGGACCATGTTGCCCAGCTGCAAATTGGGACGAAAACTGCGACTTGGAAAAGTCCTTCGGCACTGTGGGCAGCTGAAGACCTGTGGTGTAGGACGAGGTGGAGAACGTGGGTGGGCATCTAGATAGAGCCGCCGACGCACATGTGGATGTGGGGGACCACGCCTGAAGATGTGACGGTAGCGGTAGCGGCCGTGGTATGGGCGGCCATTGTGGTGGTGGTCTTCTCTTTCTTCTGGAAAAACTCTAATTCTCAAGTCATGTACCAGTCCTTGTACACTGTCGTCTTCCTCATCATCCCACACAGAGTCCATATTACCACGATGCCTTCTGTGGCTATTATCAACCCAATGTCCAACATGTGCTCGTTGCTGAAATGCCTCCTCCTCT
>PVIH01013599.1:0-57670 GCA_004025045.1 Sigmodon hispidus | reverse complement strand
TTTTTTTTTTTTTTTTTTTTTTTTTTTTTTTTTTTTTTTTTTTTTTTTTTTTTTTTTTTTTTTTTTTTTTTTTTTTTTTTTTTTTAAACTTTATTTATTTATTTGCCTTGGTGTTTGCCTGGAACTGGAACTACAGACAGTTGTTAGCTGCCATGTGGGTGCTGGGAATCGAACCCGGGTCCTCTGGAAGAGCAGTTGGTACTCTTAACCGCTGAGCCATCTTTCCAGCCCCAGCTTTTTTTTTTTAAACTTTATTTTATTTATTTATTTGCCTTGGTGTTTTGCCTGGAACTGGAACTACAGACAGTTGTTAGCTGCCATGTGGGTGCTGGGAATTGGACCCGGGTCCTCTGGAAGAGCAGACGGTGCTCTTAACCACTGAGCCATCTCTCCAGCCCCATGAAATAGCTTTTTTAAGGCAGGATTTTATGTTGCCCAGGCTAGCTTTGGACTGGTATGTTTGTGGGTGTTGTGCCTGCATGTATGTCTGTGCTCCACATGTGTACAGTGCCCACAGAGACTAGAAAAGGATGCTGGATCCCCCTCTTAACTGCTGAGCCATCTCTCCAGCCCCAAGTTTGAACTTGACATGTAGCTGAGGATTCTCCTCCCTCCACCTCACAAGTGCTGGGAATCAAACCCAGGACTTCCCATTCTAGGCCAGCAGTCTACCAACTGTGCCATATCCCTGGCTCTGCACTTCTTTATCAATATATGAAATGAGGGGGGCTGGGGAGATGGCCCAGTGACCAAGAGCACTTGTTGCTCTTGCAGAGGACCGTGGTTCTGTTCCCAGCATCCATATGAGGGCTAACAACTATTGTCTGTATCTCTAGTTCCAGAGGATTGGATATCCTTTTCTGAAGTCCTTGGGCTTCATAAAAATCCATTGCATTCATGGAGTACACTGACAGACATGTAGGTAAAATACACATACATGTGAAAAAAGATTTTCATGCCAGTACTGGGAGGCAGAAACAGGTGGATTTCTAAGTTCTATTAAGGACAGTCAGGACTATACAGAGAAACCTTGTCTCAAAAAAAAAAAAAAAAAAGATTTAGTGGTAGATGTAATTACTGTCTTAATTGCAAAGTAAAAATAAGTACAAATGACTGTTTTTTTATTTTTTAAGACAAGCTTTCTTTGTGTAGCCTTGGCTGTCCTAGAACTAGCTTTGTAGAGCAGGCTGACCCGGAACTTACAGAGATCTACCTGCCTCTGCCTCCTTAGTGTTGGGATCAAAGGCATCTGCTACCAAATGACTTTTTAAGGGGCCTGCAACTGGAGGTCGTAGGTAAATTGTCTGCCAGTAGGATTCTGGCTTGTCAGTTATGGTTAGTAAAAATAAAATATAATGTACTTTCCCTCTTCAAGTGAAAAGAGTCTCCCTTTAAAAACTTCTTAAGCTGGGCTTGGTGGCTACACCTGTTACCCCAGCACTTGAGAGGCAGGTGGATTTCTGTAAGTTGGAGGCCAGCCTGATCTATGCAGTGAGATCTCAAACAAACCCCAAAACTTTCTTTTTTTTCCTCTTCTGTTCCTTTTGCCTTAACTTCCTACACGCTGAGATTCCAACCAGGTGTTCATCACTGTAACTATTGGTATAAGATTTAACTCTTATATGTGGTAGGCAAGTGCTTTGCCTCAGTCACAGCCCAGCCTCTCCTTAAAAAAAAAAAAAAAAAATAATTAGAGCAGGAGAGATGGCTTAGGGGTTAGGAGCACTGGCTGCTCTTCCAGAGGACCTGGGTTCAATTCCCAGCACCCATATGGCAGCTCACAAATGTCTGTTACTCCTGTTCCAGAATATCTGACACCTTTACACCAATGCAGAATAAAATAAAGTTAACAAATTATATAAAAAAAATTTAAAGACATTTGTACCTCTCTTTTAATTTTTTAAAAATTTTATGTACACTGGTGTTTTACCTGCATGGATATCTGTATGAAGGTGCCAGATTCCCAGGTCCTGGAGTTACAAACAAATGTGAGCTGCCATATGGGTGCTGGGAATTGGACTAGGTCCTCTGAAAGATCAGCCAGTGCTCATAACTGCTGAGCCATCTATCTCTCTAGCCCTCCTTTACTCCCCCCACCCAAGATAGGGTTTCTCTGTGTAGCCTTGGCTATCCTGGAACTCACTCTGTAGACCAGGCTGGCCTTGAACTCACAGAGATCCACCTGCCTCTTCCCTGAGAGTGCTGGGATTAAAAGCATGCACCATCACTGCACAGCTTGTTTTTCGAGATTTTTACTTTATGTGTGTGGGTGTCTTGCCTGCATGTATGTCTGTGCACCACCTGTGTACAGTGCCCAAGGAGACCAGAAGAGGGCACTTGCCCTGGAATTGTAGCTAAAGAGCAGTCAGCTACCATGTGGGTGCTGGAAATTGAACCCAGGTCCTCTGCAAGAGCACTAAGTGTTTTTACCTGAGCCATTTCTCCAGCCCCGGATTTTGATTTCTTTTAATTAATTCACTAAAAACAATTTTTATTTTTGGACAGGGTCTCTTTACAATAGCCCTGCCTATATCCTCAAACTCATAAGAAATGACTCTGACTCAAGCACCAAGATAAAGGGTGTACAATCATGGGGGGGGGAGCCGTTTTCAACATTTATTTTTTGTGTGTAGGCCTCTTGCAGTAGTTGGTTCTCCTCCCCCCCCCCACAAGTGAGTCCTGGGGATTATACTCAGGCCATCAGGCTTGGTGGCAATTTCCTTTTCCTGCTGAACCACATCCACTTAGTTCCTGATTCTGGTGCCTAAAAGCCTCCTAGGTCTGATGAGTGTGGTGCAATGATTGGCTAGCTGGAGTAGAAAGTCCCCAGGGCTTGGTTGCCAGCACCATAAGCACTCACACAAAATTAAGCTGGGTGTGGTGGTGTATGGCTGTTATTTCATCAGTGGGCAGCCAGAGGTAGGAAAAGCATTGCAAATTCCATGTCAACTTCGTTTACACAGTTCTAGCCAGGGACACCAAAAAAATCTTTCTTCCAAAACACATGTACAGGGGCTGAAGATAGGGCTCAAAGGTTAAGAGCTCATATTGCTCTTCCAGAAGACCTAAGTACCATATCAGGTGGCTCACAGTCACCTGTAAACTCCAGCTCCAGGGAGATTCAACACCGGGGTCTCTACTAGTACAGGCACTCACCTACACATAGCCCCAGACAGACAGACAGACACACAGACACACAGACAGACACACAGACAGACACACACACACACACACACACACTTAAAAAAAATAATAAAATTAACCATTAAAGAATCCCAAACAACAAAAACCAAACTAGCTCCCCCAATCCCCTGTCAAAAACAAAACAAAACAAAACCCTGGACACCCAAACCCACCCAAATTATTATACGGCTCCAAAAGCCATCTTTAGGTATGGAGGCTGGGTGGAGGCAAGCCTGGGCTTTAGGATGCCAAAGTTGGCCTCTGTGCTTTCCCTTCTAACTACACACATGTCTTTTGATCATCAATGAAATGGATTATCTTTTATTTCTCCCACTGGAGCTAGGTTTGGATTGGGGACTGTCAGTAAAGAGATTGATTTTGAGATCCAAACACTACCTAAGGCCATGTTAATGGCCCAGTGGATTCATTACATTTCCCCAAGAATGGCAGCTATAAGCCCTGGCTCTGGGTTTATGCTTCCCCTTTTGGCAGCCAGCCTTAGTAATTCTGCATACAAGCTGAAAATCAGTGCTGAGGCTGGAAAGAGATTACAGCTGATAGTGGAAAGAGATACAGCAGGCTTGCATGCAACAGGACCCCGGGTGGCTTTAGCTGCCTCCAAAAACATCCTAAATATACCACGTAAATATCAGCTTCAAGGCTCTCTCAGTGCTGTAGTCCCCCAGCCCCACCCAGCCAAATCTAGAGCTTGCTGCATTTTGTAATCTAGAGCTCTACAGGTCAGAACGGGTTTACCCAACTGTAGAGGCCGCACCCGCCGTTTTCAGGGCGGGCGATGCCAGTAAGTCCTGGCAATCCCAGCCTACTCGGAATTAACGGGTCTGCCTCACCCGGAAAAGAGGAACCCATGCCTCAGGCCCGCCCCGTCAGGCACCTGCCTTCTAGAGCTAAACGACAGGGCGCTGGAAGCCACACACATTAGGAGCCTCAAACCCACCGTGCAGCAGAGAAGGACTGTGCACCCGAGGACACGCCGCGGGAGGGCTTGCTGCTCTCCGGGGCTGGTTTAGGTGCGGCCGCGGGACCCGTACCCTTCCCTGGCCTGCCTTCCCCGCTCCCCCGCCCTCACCGTCGCCTCACCTGAGACCACCAGTGCCTCGTTGGGCCCCACCGTGTGGCAATTGCCCATGGCGCCGCAGGCAGGTAAGCAGGCCCCTGGTCTGCAGTGACCTGGAGGACGGTGGTGGGTCCGCAGCACCGACCGCGCCCAGCCGATCCCGCCTCCCCCAGCGCCGCCTGCCTGCGCCCCTCTGCGGCCGCTGCCCCGCCGGAAGTGTGGCAGCGGAGGGCGGGACCGGCAAATGGAGAGGCGGGAGCCTGCGCGTCTGTTATCAACTCGCTTTATTCCAGGGGGGTTGGCCCCTGTAGCACCTTTGGGGCCCAACAGTAGTAACGCCTTGGGCGGTGTCACCCCGGGGCTCAAATCCCAGTTTCTGCCTTGAGTCCTTTCCTAGTCTGGCCTCTGTAAGATGGGGGTAAATTAACTACCTAGCTAGGAAGTTGCCAAGGGCTCCTGGGTTCGATGATGTTGGTCAACTGCAAAGTCACTTCCCCGGGGCGGATCTCTATCCAGGGAATGGCCTAGAAATAGGAAAATCAAATTCCAGAGCAACACAGTGTCTGACATTATCCCTGAATCGGGAGTTACTGGCCTTCTTAGGAAGTAATACTTATTTCCTGTCATTAGGAAAGGGCTGTTTAGGACATAAAGGGTCCCGAAACCTAACAACTGAGGTCAATGTGGCAACCCTTCAGTGCCCAGTCCCACCGACTACAGAAGCAACTGCTTGGGGGTTAGGAAAGTTAGTGTGTAGGCTCAGCTTTCACCTGAATTCTTCGCCGTGTCAATTTAGACAAGTCTGGTGAGCCCTGATAGCTATGAGAAGGTCCAGAAACTGTCGTTTTCTCAGTGCTGGGGGCACTCAGAGAAGATAGGCCCCTTGGGTCCTGAGGTTGGGGCTCTTCATCAGTGTTATCATCATCCTCTCCAGCCTCAAGCCCTGCCAGCTTCTTGGTGGCTTTCCATAGCCTGTGGGCAGCCTGGTCATCTCTAGCAACTGGGGAGACCTCCTCCACACGGCAGTTGGCAAAATATCTCCCACTGAGGGGCTCAATGCCCTCCTGTAGAGCGCAGTACAGGGGTGTCTGAGCGCCCCCTTGAGGTGCCCGGAGTACCAGCCAAGCCAGTGGGCGCAAAATCGGACACAGCCATCCAGGAAGGTGCCGCAGGAAAAGCTCGGAGTTCACAGGTCCTGTGGGTAGGAAGAAAGAGTTGTGTAGGAAGGCAGTGGGGGACCAGGGAACAGGCAGGGGAAACAATTAGGGGCAGATGACAAAATCTGGTTCCAGGGAAAGCAGTTAGTATTAATCAGGTATTCAGGGCCCCCACGATGTGACTTAACCCATTTCCTACCGGAAGCCTTTCTACCATCCTAATGGCCTACATACTCCCACCCCCCAGATTGAGGTCAAGCTGTGTCCTCTGCTGCTCAATCTCCCCATCACTCATTTATTTTTTTTGTTTGTTTGTTTTTCAAGATAGAGTTTCTCTGTGTAGCCCTGGCTGTCCTCAAACTCAGAGATCTACCTCCCTCTGCCTACGAAGAGCCTGGCTTTAACCACCAGTTTTTAAGCACCTAGGGTATATCAGACACTGTTTTCAACACTAGGGATTTGTAATTGCAATAAAAGCTTACTAAAGGTTAGTAGTATTATCACTAGAATTACAGAAAAGCCTTGGGCAATGGTTTTCTAAAATGTAGTTTGGAGATTTAGGCAGGGCAAACATTCTCCTATTGTAACCTACTGTCTAAAGATGAGGATAATTCACTATCTTTTTTTTTTAAAAAAAAACCAATTATTTTTCTCACAGTAAAAGCTTAGGTGGACTTGAAACCCTTCCAGCTCAAGCCCATCTTTATGACCTCATCTTTTGCAGCATCTACTCCGCTCAGCCATCCTATAGCACACCAGGAACTTCTGTCTTTGTCCTGGGGATTTGCTTTCTGAGCTCCAAAGATCCCTGTATCTCATTTATACCTGTGTCAACTCTTACAGGTTACAAATGTCTTTCTTGACTGTCGCTGACAACACAAAACATTATATCTGAGAATTCTAGACCCCTCTTACCCTGTTGATCTTTTATATCATTTTACTATCACCTGTCATTAGATCTGAGGGTAAGGTGTCCCCGTGTGTTCCCCCCACCCCAGAGTTCTTCCTTTATAGCTCTGAGTGCTGGGATTAAACATGTGTGCCACCACACCTGGCAGTCCTTTGTTTTCCTTTGCATACTTTTTAGGTCCTAAAGATTGAACCCAACAGCTCCAAACCAAGGTTGGCTCCCTGCCTTTGTCCCAGCACCATAATGCCTGTTGTATAATAGGAAATCACAAAGAAAGGGTTCCTCGACTGAATTTTAATTTATTATTATCACCACCATAACTTTTTTTTATGGTATTGGTGATCAAACCCAGAGTCTCAGCTTAACATGGTAGCTTACACTTGAAATCTTAGCATAAGGTGGGGCTGGAGAGATGGCTCAGAGGTTAAGAGCACTGACAGTTCAATTCCCAGCATCCACATGGAGGCTCACAATCATCTGTAATGATGTCTGGTGCCCTCTTCTGTATACTGTATACATAAGAAATCTAAGCATCAGGCAAGACAACTGGGGTGAATAAGAGGCTTAACTGAGCTACAGAGTCCCAGGCCAGCCTGGGCTCGAGTAAAAACGAAAACAAAAGCCAATCAACCAGGGGCTGGAGAGATGGCTCAGGGGTTAGGAACACTGGCTGCTCTCCCGGAGGACCAGGGTTTAATTCCCAGAACCCACATGGCAGCTCACAACTGCTGTAACTCCTGTTCCAGAGAACTGACACCTTCATACCAATGCACATAAATAAAACTAAGTAAATTAAGAGAGAGAGAGAGAGAGAGAGGGAGAGAGATGGCTCAGTGGTTAAGAGTACTTGCTGCTGTTGTAAGGACCCAGGTTGGTTACTCACAGCCATCCCTAACTCCAGTTCTAAGGGGATCTGGCCTATATAGTTACCACACACACATCCCTGCAAAACACTAGTACATGCACATTAAAAAAAAAAAAAATCTCCAAACCAACCAAACAAAGAAACTTAAAAACAAAACAAAAACAAAGCCAGGCATGGTGACCCATACCTTTGGAGGCAGAAGCAGGCAGATCTCTGAATGTCTGAAGCCAGCCAAGGATATATAGTGAGAACCTGTCTCAAAATTAAACCAAACAAACACCCCAAGCCCAAGCAAGCAAGCAAATAGGACAAACTCAGGGTCTTCTTATACTAGGGCAAGTGTTCTACGATTGAACTCAGAATTATTATCAAGGTCTTGTTCTTATCCCTGCCCAGGGGTCAGCATCCGAGCTTGTAGGTAGGAAAGGAAGAAAACAGGTAAGAAGAGAGCCTGGTTCCAAGACTAGTAAGGAACAGGTTTCTCCTGGACCATGTTTCCATCCTGGGACTCAACAGAAGACCGGGATGGAGACACACACACACACACACACACACACACACACACACACACACAGAGCACAGTACAGAGATGATGGAGAGTCAGGCCTCACCTGGGTGGGCTGCATAGCAGGTAACACCAGTGCCCTCAAGTTGGGTGGCAAGCTCCCGGGCAAAGAGCACATTGGCTAGTTTGCTATCAGCATATGCCCGAAGTTCTTGCTGCCAGCCCACCACTGGGCAATCCAGACGTGTGAAGTCAAGACGACCGCGACGGTGGGCAGCAGAGGACACTACCACCACACGGCTGGGGGCACATGACTTCAGGCGGGGGAGCAACAAGTGTGTCAGCAGAAAAGGGCCAACGTGGTTCACTCGCAACAGCAGGTTAAAGGCCTCCCGAGTCCGGCCACAGGAACTGATCCCTAGGGCAGAGGCTAGGCATGAGTTGCTGTTTCAGGGCCCCATGGATCTCACAGAATCCCTATGTGAATGTGTCTGCTGGCCCCTGGTAGGGTCAAGCTAGGGTGACTACCTCTCCAGGCCACCAGCCACCCCCCTGCAGGGCTTTCTGCTTCTCACCTGCATTGTGGATGAGGATGTCCAGCCTTGGCTCAGAGCTCAGGAAGGCAGTAGCGAAGGCCTGTACTGAGGCCAGGCTGGCTAAGTCCAAGGCCATGAAGATGACCTCATTGTTTCCACTCTCCTGTGGAGCAGCAAGGGCTAGGATTGTTACCAGGTATCTCTCTTCTTCTCCCTCTTCCCAGGCCTCTGAGAGCCTACCCACTCTGACTAAAACCTGACCTAGAGCACCAGTGTAAGGAGTGTGCCGACTCAAATCTCAACTTTGCCTCTAACTAGAGTCTGACTTCTAGTTACTCGAGAGTCTGAGGCAAAAGCATCATGAGTTCAAGACCTGCCTGAGCTACAATAGGTCAGCACCGTTCGGGTGTTTGCTATTATAATCCCTTCTCTGCAGTATCATTTACCGTACAGTCTATGACATGCAGCCTCTGCCTGTTGCAGACAGGCTTCTGCTCTGCAGCCCAGACTGCCTTGGAACCCATGAGCGTCCTTCCAACAGAGTCTCTTCTACTGGAATTATGGGTGTCCAGCTGTAACAGCGTTTTCTTAAGAGATTTTGGTCCTCTCTTAGGAACTCTTTTTTTTGAGACAGGGTCTTATGATGTAGTCCTAGCTGGTCTTGAACTCACAGAAATTCACCTGTCTCTGCCTCTCAAATGCTAGAAATAAAGGTGTGTGCTACTGAGACCTACCCTCTTTTACCGTCTAGGCACCACTATAATTTATACCAATAAAGAATCAGGATGGGGGGGGCTGGAGAGATGGCTCAGAGGTTAAGAGTACTGACTGTTCTCCCAGAGATCCTGAGTTCAATTCTCAGCAATCACATGGTAGCTCACAACCATCTATAGTGAGATCTGGTACCCTCTTCTGTACACTGTATACATAATAAATAAATAAATATTAAAAAAAAAAGGAATCAGGATAGTCCAGGGCCTACTGAAGAGACTTCTTTGAGTTCAGCCCTCTTAAACACCTTTATGAGATCTCTAAGGGCCTCCAGAAGTTGGCTGTGGCTCAGGGCCCCTCTAGAACATTCCTCTTCTCATTCCCTGTCCCCCACCCCATCCCTAGACTCTCGAATCAGACTCTCTAGTCTTGGCATTTGCAGCCACTGTCCTTTCTGAGGCTCTTCATTAGCCTAGCCATTTCCTTCCTTGTCTTGCCTTTGCCCAGAATGGCCTTGAGCTCCTGGCCCTGCGCTGGGACCACACCTAGCTCCAACTAACGCTTTCTTTCTGATCCTTAAACATCTCGATGGGATTTAGAGCTGATGTACCTCCCCTGTGTATCCCTGCATCCTCTTCAGTGTTTAAGGCACAGTGCGGCTCTCTCCTCTCAGATCGCTCTGCTCCGCCCTCCGTGTCCTAGGCTCACCGCACCCCGTGTCCCCCTGTGGCCTCACCTGGCGGAGGTCGAAAGCGGCAGCTTCCCCGCGCTCCCGGCTGCGACAGGCCAGCACCACGCGCGCTCCCCGGCGCGCCAGCTCCAGCGCTGTCATCTTCCCAATGCCGCTGTTGGCGCCTGCGGGCGGCGGGCGGGAGCCAGCTGAGCCGGTCGGGCCGCGGCCACCCGCCCGGCCTCCCCGCCGCACGCCCGCGCGAACTCACCCGTGACCACGGCCGTACGGCCCCGCAGGCTGCCGATGCCGCCGCACGGTGGGGCCTTCACCAGGTTGTAGTAGACAAGCACGTAGGCGCCCAGCACGAGCCCGGCGCCCAGCAGCAGCGTCTCCATGCCGGCTGTGCTCCGGGCTCCCGCTCCGGCCCCGGCGCTCCTGCTTCGGCCTCGCGAGGACGGCGGGCGGCAGGCGGGAGGTTGGGTAGGGGTGTGCGCGCGCGCGTGGGCCGTGAGAGCGCCCCCTAGGCGTGCGCCTGCGTGCACTGGCGGCGTGCCCGGGAGAACGTCTCGGTGCCCTGGGAGCGCCCCCTAGGCTCGTGAACTCCGGGGAGAGTGTCAGGTATGTACGAGGAACATTTGCGTGAGGGACTGGTGGGTGTGTGCATGCCCATGGCCATAAGATCAGCGCTCAGGGTTTGGGCGTGCTTCTGGATTCTGGGCGCGCGCCGGCGTGATAGCACTGCGTAGGTGTCTGTGCCCATGACGGGAGTCCCTCCAGGCTGTGCATGCATCTGTAGTCTCCACCAACGCTTGTGACTGAATGAACATCTCTGTTTACTCTAGGTGTGAGTATGTAGCTCAGTGTCTCAGTCTGGAGTCCTGTGTTCATGAATGGGACTGTGTTTGGAGTCAGGTCCTGGATGATTTCCCCTCAATGAACAGACTCTTTAATTTCTCATCCTTTATTATCCAGCCTTCAGCTTCTAGGACTCTCCCGGTACAAACCAGTGAGGCTTGGCTTCTCACCAAGGCACTGACAGGGTTGTCCGGATTCAACCATGTGATTATCTGGCTCTATCCCTGTCTCTCGGTTTCCGAGGTAGTTTCTCTAGGTAGCCCAGGCTGGTCTTAAACTTGAGAGCCTCCTGCCTCAGCCTCCAAAACAGTGGGCATTACCGGGGTGCTCCTCCACCTCTGACCCTTGCCTTCCAAAAGTAAGAGGCAACAAAAACGTTAGGAGGTAATTTGTCTCACAGGTGTCGGAAGTAGATAGACACTCCATTACTCAGAAGTGAGAGGGTAAGATGGGCGGGAACAGCTAGAGAGGTGTGGGTGCAGGGACCTTGCCTAGGATAATGACTTAACACTCCATGTCTGACAATTATGACATGCAGTGTGGTTAACCTGCTGGCACTAACGGAATACAAAGCCTCTGCCTTTAAGAGTTGAGAAGTCCTTCCTGAAGTGGGTAGAAGGGCACAGACAAAACTGCTATGTTTTGGTGCCAGGGTCAGATTTATTTATTTATTTAAGGTGAACTGGTGTTTTGCCTGCATGTATAACTGTGTAAAGGTGTCAGATCTTGGAATTACAGTTGTTAGCTGCCATGTGGATGCTGGGAATCGAACTCAGGTCCTCCGGAAGAACAGTCCCTGCTCTTAACTGCTGAGCCATGTCTCCTGCCCCAGGGTCAGATTTCTGAGACCAGAGGAAACTCCCTATTTAAACTGCACTAAGTACTTGGAGCACAATTATAGATTATGGATGTAAAACCCACCCTTGAGTCCTATCAATAGACTAACACATGAATAGGTCCCCTTAGAATAGGGCCAGAACACAGGTGTTTTACAGGAGACTCTGCTCAGAAATAACTTCCTGAAGAAAACATCTTAGTCACTGGGAAGAAAATGGTGAGTGTGGCTTGGTGAGGTAGATACCTGGGGCTTTAGAGATAGGGTAATGCTGTGAGCATTTCCCAACGGGAACAGTAAAGTCATTCAAGTTACGTAAGAGTCATACAGTCTAGATAGAGCAGCAGTTCTTAGCTTGTGGGTGGAAACCCTTTGTGTGTGTGTGTCAAATGACCCTTTCACAGGGGTCAGGTATCAGATATTTACATTATTTTGTAACAGCAAAATTACAATTACGAAGTAGCAATGAAGTAATTTTATGATAAAGGGGGACAACATGAGGAATTGTATTAAGGGTCAAAACATTAGGAAGGCTGAGAATCAGTGCTCTAGAGAATGGATTTTACCAGAGAAACAGCACCCCCAAAAGCCAAGGACCCAACTTTCCCTCTCCCTTGGCCAGGGCCAGCATAGGCCCACCCCTCTAACATCTTCCTCTCCACCCGGCTCCCCTAGGAGGGCACCTGATCATTGTTCAGAGTGCAAAAGCTGAGATCCCGGGAGGCCCTCTAAGGGTGATGACAGGTAGGACAGACAGGCAGAAAACATAATTGAAGTATTTTTGGTTTTTTATATACAGAATACAGGAAAGTTTCTGTAAAGTCTAAAACATTACAATTACTATGTACATTGGTACTAGTTGTGGAGGAGGAGGAGGAAGAGGAGGAAGAGCAGTGGCAAGGGAACAAAAAAGGACACAGAACAGCTTTACGACAAACGCCTTTGCTACAATAGACATTGAGAAAAACACTCTACCACATGTACTGTACAGTTTTTAAAAACATTGAAAAAAAGTCATCACTAGATGTATTTACACAAAATCCAAATACATTTTTCCTTATTTGAAATAAAATAGATGGACAGCCAGAAAAAGAATTCATTTCTCATTTGTCCATATACACAGTAGCTACCTGTAGTGCAACCGCTGCAGAGAGGAGAGCTTGTGGGGTGGGGACCATGGGAGGGTGGGTAGCGATCTTTATATTAAATAAAACAATGATATTGTATAGATTTTGCTGTATGAAAACTGTATTTTTTTCTTTTAATATAAAACTATTGTCACTGCCACAAAATAGAACAAGTTTCTGATTATTTTACAACAGCGGGCAGGTGGTCGGGAGGGAGGGAGGAGGGAGGGAGGGAGCAGAAGGCGGAAGAGGGGCTGTGCTGGACGTGTCCAGACAGGGTCTTCCCCTCCCTGCCCACGCTGTTCCTCAGCTCGGGTCTGCCGCTTCCCATGAAATGTTGAGTACAAATATATGTGCAAATGCCCCCTAGAACTTGAGAAAAGGAAAAAGTCTTAAAAAACAGTCAAAAGGTTTTCTTCATTTCATGCAAAGATTGTAGTTGAAGGGTTTCTGGTATAGAAAACACCTGGGCTTGGTTCGTGTACATTTTTGCATTGCAGGAGTCTTGGGTGGATGTCCAGGCCAATGGCCTAGGGAACGGAGTTGGAACGCAGCACTGGGCCCTGGTGGGGCTTGAGAGATAGCTTCTCAGCCAAAGCCCCATCCTGCAGCAGACTGGCATCACCTTTGGGCTGTTTGGTCGCAAACTCAGTGATGCTGAAGACAAACTGCAGGCAGCCCAGCTTGATGTAGCTGCCGTGGTGCAGTAAGGCTGTGCCCTCCCAGCCAGCCCCACTGCCCCCAATCAAGCTTGAGCTGCTGGCTTTACAATTGCAGGGTCTCCGCTGTGGCCCCTGGGCCTGGGAATTCATCATGGCTGCCTCCTCACTTGGCTCTTCATCCTGTTTCTGATGTCGGCGGCGCCCTGGGAAAAAGGGGGATGGTCATAGGAGGGGAACAGTGAACAGCTGACCTAATTGGGCTGATTGGCAGGACTGGGCCCCTGCGTTTCCCCATTCTATATGCTATTTGATCAGGACCGAGGGATGCTCAGAAGGGGCTGGTGGAGTCTCAAGTCCCCAGAAAGGTCTGACACATATGTGGGTGTTCAACACTTGATTCTTGGTGACCTTTCCCAGGCTCACTGACAATGAGCCTGGCCAATGGGACTGGGAAGGCAAAGAACTGTAGGTCATTGACAGCATGGCAGAACCAAGGTGACCAGGGCCTTAGCTGTGTGATCAGAGGCCTCTGCTCCAACTTACTGATGACACTCTGCACTTTGGCAACAATACTGCTGGGGGGGGTTGGCGGGGTCTTCTCGGAGAAGTCACATGAGTACAGCACATTGTCCACCGTTGTCCCGTGCTCACTGTAGTTTAACAGCTCATAATGTTTGGTATTCTGAGGAGGAGGGGGAGACACGATGTGTGGTTGTCATGTGAGGCCTTGGGTGAAGAGGAGAGGACATAGGGCTTGCTGCTCTACCTAGCAAGCTCTCATACTCTTCCTCAGTTACAGCCTGGCTTTTCTAGAATTTGTCAAGACTCATCTCTTGGTAAAAATATGCAATACTCAATCAATCAATCAATCAATCAATCAATCAATCAATCTATCTATCTATCTATCTCTTCTCTCTGCCTCCTCAGCACTGTCCTGATATTCACTGGCATATAACGATGACGAACCTCAGGGGCACACCATCCTATTTCAGTTCCTTCCCCTGCTGGGAGATGTCTCCCTCAGCTGTTCCCATGAGCAATAGTAGTTGCAATGACAGCCTGCTCCTGTAAGAAGGTTGTCGAGATGGAATGCTCTTCCACAAAGAGTCTTCCCTCATTCTTGCCCTTGCCCCAGAGCCCAGACCCTAATCCTAGGGAAAGACCTCAGGTTGGGAAAGCTCCCTCCCACCCATCTCTGCCCCTCACCTCATCGTAGAATATGCAGGCATGTTTCCCAGACACGTAGTTACAGTGACCATAGTTTGTAAGGCACACATCCATGTCAGCTCCTGCAAGGCGGCAGGAGTCAAGGAAAAGGCAGAGAACAGACTGTAAGGTGTATGTGTGGGGAAGTGAGAGAAGGGGGTTAGCTTCTGGGGGCTGCTAGTAGAAACCTCAAGGGAGCTCAGACCCCCCCTTTTCTTCCTTTTATTTTTTGGTGATGGGGTAGCTTTGAACTCCTGTCTTTGCCTCTGTTTCGTAAGTCCTGGGATTATAGATATCTGTCACGTGTCCAGCACTTCCCTTTGTTGTTCTAAAGCTAATCTGCTTTAGAATATTATTTACTGAAGAGGATGGTGCATCTGAGGTCACAACATTGCAGGGCCTGTAATCACTTTAAAGGTCGATTTCCAGGGTAAGGGATGATTTGGGGTACGGTGGGCTACACCTGTAGTTTTAATACTTGAGAGGCAGATACTTAGTTCAAGGCCAGTCTGAACTACACACAGAGGGAACCCTCTCCTAAATGATGAGGTTATGTGTGAGCCTGTCCCACCCAGAGACAGGAAGTGTCTTCTTTTTGAAGTCTTTTCCTACAAAGTTTCAGATGCTACCAAGCAGCAGTTAGAGCAAAAGGCCTGAGCCAAGCAAGTACCCAACTGGACTGTCTAGGTTCTTAGTCTCTCCTGTGTAAACGACCACTGGTTAGACCCATCAACTCCTGAAAGGGCTTCTCTAAGTGTTCATCACCTGAAGATCCAGTGCCCCACCCAGTTTCCTGGCTGGCTCACCTGTCCCGATGTAGAGGGTTCGATAGCACATGTTCACAGCTCCTCCCAACCCTAAGAGGGGGTAGAACACAGCTCGGGCCTGTACCTCCTTTCTTTGCACTACAAGACAAACATAGGGATAGGATCATTCAGAAACTGAGAAATGTGACCCAAACATAAACCAACAAAATCTGGACCTTTGGCTGGTGGCCTGGAAAAAAAATTCCATTGGGTGACTCGTGTTCAAACTCACATGTGACCCAGAGCTGCTTCAGGGGAGGGTTCACCCACCCCTGCATTTCCAATACAGGTTAGGAAGGATCTTCATTGGAGATGGTTAGGACATTAGTACTTTTAAGTTTCTGGGCTCCTGGTAAGGAATATTCTAACTGATGGTAAAAAGAACATGGAAAACATAAGGCATAGGCCAGTGTTTCTCAGACTTTAATGAGCACATCCACTGCCCATGGATTCTGTTCAAAGATATAATTTAGTTGTACAGTACTTGTCCAGTAAAAGTCAATGGATCTGATCCCTAGGACCACCCCCCCCCACCCCCCAAGAAAAAAACAAACCAAACCAAACAAAAAACTGGTTTTGGATTTAGTTGGAGTGGAAGGATCCAAAATTTGCAAATTTGCATTTCATGTGTGCCCAGGCACACACACATGATCACACATATATCAAAAAAGTCTTTGATGATATTTCTCACACTATTTTTTTTTTTTTTGAAATAGGGTCCCTCATTGGTCTAGAATTTGAGAATCAGACTAGGCTGGAAAGCTATCAAGCCCCAGGAATCTGTCTCCACTTGCTCAGCTGAGATTATAAGCATGTACCACTATATCTCTTGCTTTTTAAAGGTGAGTTCTCTAGGGATCAAACTCTGGCCTCTTTGCCAACTGAGCTATCCCGTCTCTGTTATTTATATTTCTAATAAGCTCTTGGGATTCTGATAATATTGTCATGGTACTTTTAAGTTCCTGAAGTATCAAGGGCTAAGAGCTTAGAGATAACAAAGCAGAATTTACATCTGAAAAGATTTTCCAAGAAGCTTACCTATTGTTTTTCTATTTTTCACTTTGAACCTTGGGAAACCCTTCTAATTCAAATATTACAAAGTAATTGAACAAAGAGCATACGACATATACCCCAAAATATCAGTAGCTTCTTTGCTATGAATTAAAGTGGACTCGTGTGAAAGAAAGTTATGGCAAACTCCCCAAGTCTGATCAGAAAGTTGTTGTTCATCTTGTTCATGCTGAGGAAAAAAACCACGGTGCTTTATTAAACCCAAAGGTGCAAAGAGCTTGAGCTACTGAAATGGAAGATGATTCTCCTTGGAGCAAGGTTGTCTGTCATTCACTCACACACACCAGACAGCAGATCTGATGGTGTGTTGGCAGGTGTGTGCACGCGCACCTTCTGTGTGCTGTCCTCCAGAAGCCAGCGGGTGTGTCCCAACACTGCCCGGTGAAGCTTGGACCCGGGAGGGGAAAAGCTGATGTATTCTCTGCAAGGCCAGAAACTTGATCAGCTTCTCATCCAACATATTTATCTCGATTTCTATCAACCAAAGAGAAAGATCAAAAAAGCTGAGAAATAAAATGTGAAAGTAGACTAAGGGTTATAAGGCAAATCCAGTAAGTGACTTTTGTTCAAACAATATGAAGTCCAAGTGGAACAAAGACCTGAAAGTGGGCATCTCACATGCTATTTACAGTGAGGGGCCAGTGCAGTGGTTTCTGGTAGTGAGGTAGGCTAATCTTAAGTAAATAAAGGGTGGAACCAACAAGCCCCAGTTGCCTGTGGGGCAAGATCTGGACAGGCCTTTCCTGCCCACTCTGCACAGACCCATCTCGTTTCTCTCTGACTCTGGGTCTCCACAGATGGAAGCAGGCTCCTGGCTCGGGTCTGCTAACACCAAGCAATCTGTCTAATGTGATTCTGTCCTTTCCCACTGGCTCAGTGTGGCTGAGTTTTCCTTTTCTTCATCTCTGATTCTATTTTGTGCAAATCCACAAGGAAGAGACAGGAGATGGAGCCTTCTTTCCCACTCTTCCACCCAAATGGGTACTGTGCATCCCTATCTCCTTAGCCCTCTTCAAAAGGAGCTGGATACCACTGGACATCACTCACCTCCATTGACATCCATAAATGCTCGAAGTGAGTTGGTGAGGTCCACCATGGCAGTAGAGTTGGCTGGGAAAGAGGGTACGGTTAAAGCGCTTCCTATGGATAACGTGCCGGGGCTGACCTTGCCATCTGGGGACGGAGCAGGAAGACTGTTACTTACGTCGCCCGAGGGAAACCCACCGGTCCAATCCCCCATTGCAGAGACAGTTCTGGATTTCCGACCCAAGGTGATGTTCCCTTCTTGATTCTCAACCCACAGGCTCTGGAACTCCTAGAGCTAAAAACGTGTGGTGAGGAAGGGTAGATGGAACAGTAACACCGGGCCGCAGGAGATTCCAGAGCACTGAGAACTGCTGCAACTTACTACCCTGGGGCAAGTGGTGAGGTTCCCTGCTTCCTCTACTCTCCCTGAAATTCCTGTCTGCTCAAGTATAACTGACAGCTTACAAAATTTATTCACCCTAGCACTACAGAGTAGGAGATAGGACAACCAGGGGCTTTCAGGCAAAGAAATTACAAGCACCTGGTTCTGAAACTCCTAACTGACTAGGTGGATGACTCCAGTACATGGGGAGACCACAGAGGTGACAGCAGCCATGTATAACCTGGTTCAGATTAGACCTTGAGGTTCAAAAGCTGCCTGGGACAGCTGAGAGAACAAGTCTTTGCTGGGTCAAGAACAGACCTAAGGCATATGGCTGAGGGAAAGCCTCTAGGCTAGACCAACGCTGCTTTTCTTCCCTGCTTCTTTCTCCAACATGAACATTCCTCAAATGAATGGCTCATTATCTGTACCAGGCATGTATTTAGTCTTGTATGTGAATGCACATCCTTAACCTCAGACTGACCCAAGTAGTTCCAGAAAGCATGTGCCTTCTGAAGTGATGGAACAGACAGAAGTCTAGGTCCAGAAGGTGAGAGGGCTGGTACCCAAGCTGCAGTTCCAGTGTTGCCACTAACCTGGCAGGCCACCCCAAGGAAGTGACTTAAACTAGTGAGTACAACCCCATCTTAGAGCTGGGACAAGCTGCCACAGAGACAAAGGGAAGATGGATCACTGATACAGAGGTCAAAGTCCTCTCAAGAATTCATAGGGATTCTATGTTTTGAACTCTTAAGTCTATGTACTAGTAAGAACAGAGGATTGTTCCTGATCATTTGAGGTTGAGGGACACTCACCTGATGATGGCGCTGGTGAGCAGAATCGTTGGTTGGCGCCTGTGGCCAAGATACTGTCTCCTGCAGCTTGTGGGGGAGTGAGCACCCGGGTGGCATTTGGGGGTGAGCCCAGAGGCCTTGAATCTGTCAATGAAGCTCCTATCTGTGGCTGGACAGTCTTTCTATGCAAAGTGCTGGTGTTCTCGATGCTGGCACAAGAGCTGGGGATGGAAGGGGGTAGGCTTGGGGCAGGTACCAAACTTCTCTGGGGACAAGAGCTGGGGCCAGTGGCATTTTCTGTCTTCACAATGATGCCGACGGTATGGTTCTGAAGTCCCCCAGCCGATGGTGGTGTGACGGGCCGGGGCCAGCCTTGCCGGTGTGTGAGGCCTGGTAAGGGGGTGTTGGCGCCAGGAAGTCTCCGGGGATCCGTGGAATCAGTGGGGCTGCTATAGAGGTGTGGGCCATTGGCTTTTACCTCTGTGTTCACTGGCCCATTGGCAGTCCCACAAGGGGTTTTCTTGGACTTTTCCACACAAGAACTGCAGCTGATGTCCTCTATGGCTGGGGGTTGGTGAGGTGGAGAGCATCCCAAGGAATTCTGGGTGCTAATTGCTGAGGGGCAGGACAAAGGGTATTGGGAAGGTAGAGGTGCCTTGTCAGCAGTTTGCAGGGAGGTGGTGATTGAGCTGTCAGTCACAATAACAGGCTTAATATCAGCCTTCTCTGTCTGTTCAGAGTCCCAATGCGAAGGCATCTGCTTAGCAGATAAATGTTTCAATATGCTGCACTGGAGCGCAACAACACTACAGAGCCACTGCAATGGAAGGAGAGGAGAGGAGGTGAGAGGCCTGAGAGGGGTCTGTCTATCCTGCCAGCCAGTGTCCAGGGTTACAAAAGAGCTGACAAACAGTGTTACCAAGTTTCCAATATGATCGACCAGGGATCCCACTTTAGTTCCCAAGCAAGACTTATTGGTGCACTTGGCGGTACTGCCTTAGCCAGTGCACCTTGAGATTCCTGCTTTGGCCCTACCCTGAAAGCCCACCTTGGGATCAACATTCAGCAAGTACCCGAGTATCTGCTGTCAATTACTGTCGGACCATCTAACCTCTGTGGCTCTCATCTACTCCTACAGTACAGAGCTGTCCAGCTCCAAGCAATGGGGAACCGATTAGGGGAGCAGCCTGTCTGTCTTGACTGAAGTTCTCTTGCGTTTGGCACCTGAGCCTGGGATTCTCCATTGTCACTCAACTTTTAGGAGCTCAGGTGGAGACTAGGGTAGACGTGGGAATAAGACACTCGGGCTCTAGTGTCACAGAAGAGACTGGATTCCAGAATCCTAATTCTCCTTTCACTCACCTCTTGCTGCTCTGCCTGGGTGGCTAAGTGCTCAGAGTTCAAAAGGTGCATTTGTGATTCCTCAGGGACGCCATTGCAAATCAGCTCCCCATCCCGAATAGCCGCAGGTGCAATGAGAGGGGGTGGGAACTGGTACTGAGATTTTATAGCATCGGGAACCTGTTTGGGATATAGGAGGAAAGATAGTGCCAGTATGCCCAGTTGAATTTTGCCCCAACTAGATACTATTTCATCTGCCGTGCTGCTGCCCAAGGGACCATCTACTATGTGAACCACCAAGGACAATGAGGTTCAGTGTGCTGCAAATGTTTTGGGTTTCCCTTTGACTCCAGCACTGACATATTGTCCTAAAAAAATACAGAAATAGGTGCTGGAGTGATGGCTCTGAGGTTAAAAGCACCAACTACTCTTCCAAAGAACCCAGGTTCAATTCCCAGCACCCATATGGCAGCTGACAACTGTCTGCAACTCCAGTTCCAGGGGACCTGACACCCTCACACACAAACATATATGCAGGCAAAACTACTAATGTTCACCAAAAAAGTGTGTGTGTGTGTGTGTGGGGGGGGTGTGTGTGTACAGAAATAGAAACCATAGGCTTCTATTAAGGTCCAAGGCCTTATTTTTTGTTGTTGCTGTTTTTTTTCCCCGTGACAAGGTTTCTCTGTGTAGCAGCAGCCCTGGCTGTCCTGGAAGCTCTGTAGAGCAGCCTGCTCTCAAATCCAGAGATCCACCTGCTTCCTCCTAAATTGTGGGATTAAAGGCTTGCTACCACCACCTCCTGGTTCCTTAAACTACCACATACTACCTTCCATTTTGTCCCAAGCATGCAAGACCAACACTGGCCTAGGCTTTTAGGGTGTCCCAGGCTGAAAGTTTGTAGTTTCTAGTACCAATGGGCAGTGGTGAATAGTAACTGAGAAATAAGTTTAATGAGGTTATGTTCATGGTAGAGAGATTAAGCATGATGCCTGATTAATAAATAGGAGCACTTTATATCAGTATTAGTGTTCACCATCCCTTCATCCATGACTCATAAGACAAAGAAAAGACACACTCTGATTTACATTATGTAAGAATGAATGAGCTGGGCTGGAGAGACGGCTCAGAGGTTAAGAGCACTGACTGTTCTTCCAGAGGTCCTGAGTTCAATTCCCAGCAACTACATGGTGGCTCACAACCACCTATGATGAGATCTGGTGTCCTCTTCTGTATACTGCATACATAATAAATAAATGAATGAATGAATGAATGAATAAAAGAATGAGCGAGACACACAAAGTCACTCATACATCATTACTGGGTGCCTCAAGAGTCCCACATTGTTCCAAATCCTAGAGGTCCAAAGATAAATATAAAACTTAAATCTTGCTCCCAAGGAACCCAGCCCAGTGGGGAAAACATAGAAATATTACTGCAATACAAGAAAATGCATCCTAGAATACAGGTGCATCTGAGGTGCTATTAAAAAGGAAAAGTGGGGGCTGGAGAGATGGCTCAGCGGTTAAGAGCACCATCTGCTCTTCCAGAGGACCCAGGTTCGATTCCCAGCACCCACATGGCAGCTAACAACTGTCTGTAGTTCCAGTTCCAGGCAAACACCAAGGCAAATAAATAAGCAAATAAAGTTTAAAAAAAAAAAGGAAAAATGAGCCAGGTGTAGTGGTCTTTAATCCCAGAACCTAAGAGGCAGAGAGAGGCAGGCAGGTCTCTGAGTTCAAGACCAACCTGATCTACAAGCTGAATTCCAGGAAAGTCAGGGCTACACAGAGAAACCCTATCTCTACCCCAACCACCAACATAATTTTAGCATGGAATTGGGAAGATCTTAAAGGAAGTCAGTATTCAAACTGTGACTTAGAGGTTGAGGAGAACCTTTGAGCTAGTATATTTGGTAACCAGTCCTATATGGGGCAAGGAAAGAGAAACTAAAAATGACTCCTAGAATTTTGAACAGAGAATGTGCATAGAGAAAACAATTACTGAGTGGAATAGGAAATACAAGGGAGAAGTGGATTTGGAGAGGCAGAAGTATTTTGGCTATAAGGTGAGAGTCATCTGGAGCCAGATGTGGTGGTGCATGCCTTTAATCTCAGCACCCAAGAGGCAAACAGCAGATCTCTGTGAGTTTGAGGTCAGCCTGGGCTATGTAGAAGACACTACTCAAAAATCTGAAAACCAACCACCAATACCAAACAAAAGGAGGTGTCCGATATGAGAATGGTAGATAAATATGAGCATTAGAGATAAGAACAGGAAGTCCTCATTTCATAGTCAAACTGTCCAAGAACAAACTATTCTTTAGGCAATTTGTAACCCTGACTTTCTCAACAATAAGTAAAATATTTAGGATAAAGCCAATAAAGATTTAATCAGGGTCTTTTAATTTGTTCATTTTAGCATCCTGGCTATCTTCTGCATCTACATGTAAATGACTTACAATCTGGTTTACTTTCAGATCATTTAACTTAGGAATGAGGCATACCACCTCCCATCCAATCCCTGCACTGAGAAACACTATGAGAAGGGTAAGCAGTTCCTGGGTTAAGAGTTTGCTGTATGTACAGTTTCCAACAGTTCTGGAATGACACCCACTGAAGGTGATGGAGGTTAAAACACGGCTGCCACCGAGTGGGCATTTTTGAGAATTGCTAATGAATATAATAAACTGTGTTAAGCCTCTAGATCAACTGAAGTAGGATATTGAATACTCTGAAAACAGCAAATGTTTTTAAACAAAGGAAATTCTCTCAGCCTCTTTGATACAGTTTAGCAAGTATAAGTACACAGAAATACTAGGTAGTAAGACTACAGTTGTCTTGGTTGATATATTAGTATAGAAACAAAGCTCCAAAGGTAGAACTTTCTCTTGGACACATTAAAAAAACTTTTCAGCTGAATCTCTCTTCATCTCCTACATGGCTATCTGCTTAATTTATCACACTTCACCCCATAGGATTCTTGACTCTGATGACAGGGACAGACAATATAAGTGATAGTCAAGTATTATGCTGGCTAGTTTTATGTTAATTTGACATAAATCAGAATCATTTGTAAAAAAAAAAAAAAACATCTACTGAAAAAATGCCCTTTCTAGATTGGCCTGTGGTGCTCACAGATAATTGATATGGAAAAGCCCAGCTCACTGTGGGTGGTGGATCTAGGAGCTATAAGAAAGTACACAAAACCAACCATGAGGTCCATGCTATAGTAAGGAACAATCCTCCATGGCTGTGCTTCACTCTTACCTTCAAGTTCCAGCCCTGATTTCCCTCAGCAATGAAAGGCAACCTGAGAGTTTTAAGCTGAAATAAATGTCATCCCCGCCAAAGTTGATTATGGTCATGGTGTTTTATCACAACAATAGAAACCCTTAGACAAACGTTATATGTAACAATGGAGCAGAACTGAATTTGGTGAGATGGCCTATCCTGTCTTTGTAATCATGACTACCATCCTCAAGTATCATCACACATATATTATTTGCTGAGACACCAAAGATGTACCCCTGGGGCTCCAGCTTCCAATTTGTGATTCTGTGCCATGAAATAAACCAGAGCCCACTATCTTGGCTGTCTGTCCTGACTGAGCTGTGACTCACCTTCAAGCTTCTTCTTCTGACAGACGGGAGCACACGGCGGTTAGGAGGGTGCTTCTTATGGATTCGGTTCAGGAAATCCACTTTGACAACATGCTGTGAAATGGTGTCTTGGAAACGATCAAACACCTGGCACCGATTGCTCAGTGTCAGATTCTTCTGGTTCAGCTAGGGACAAGCAGAAATACCACTGTAGTGAATTTCTAAGAGTGCCGTACCTTTGAGCTAGCCCCATTCTCTGGGCTTAACAAATAGAAACTCTTAGCTAAATGGGTTCCTTTTGTCTGAACAGAAGGCCTGTCATGGCGCAGGGAGACTCCTGCTTGTTAGAAAGGCTTTTGGGAGTTTGCAAACAGTGACAGAGCTGGAAATGCCTCTGATTCAGACAGACAGTACTCTAGGTCAGGGCAACCCATTAGGGTCCTTTCAAAATAGCATGAATTTTAAAGGAGATGCAGGCCTTGGCCCTCAAGAGATCCAAAGAATCAGACTCCCTACCCATCAAGGAACTCTGTCACAGAAAACAACTGTCCTACATAGAAGGCTCACTGGTCAAAAGTCCCATGTATTTTGCCCTGTTCCACTCCAATGTATCGGGAAACATTACCAAAGTCATCTCGGTTCAGTTACTACATGTTCCCTTGTGGAAGGGGAAACCTCTGGCATGTTCTTAAAGGTCAAAGGAAGAGAGAGAGGAGGAAGAATCTGTGCAGTTGCTGACAGAAGGCATGGAGAACCCATGCCATTTCCAACCTTTTCTATTATATCTGATCCCTATATTTTAGTTCAAAAGACAGGATCTGGATGATAAGAAACAGCTCGGGGGTGGGGTGGGGTGGGTGGGGGCACAGGGGGGTGTTTAGAGGACTTTCTACTCTTCCAGAGAATACAGTGGAGTGGCTTAGAACCACCTGCGCTCAGTTCCAGAGAGTCTGATGACTCCCTCTTCTGTCCTCTGAGGTTAACCACAACACGTGGCATTCACTCTCACACACAAATAGTCATGCACATAAATAAAAATAAATCTTAATAATTTTTTTAAAAAATTATTTTTGCTGGGGGCTGGAGAGATGGCTCAGAGGTTAAGAGCACTGATTGTTCTTCCAGAGGTCCTGAGTTCAATTACCAGCAACTACATGGTGGCTCACAACCATCTATGATGATGACAACTGGCACCTTCTTCTGTACACTATATAAATAAATAAATCTTTAAAAAATTATTTTTGCTGAGTGTACATATGCCTACCTTTATTCTCAGCACCTGGGAGGCAGCTGAGACTGTCAGACCTATGTAAGTTTGAGACCAGCCTAATTCACAAATCTAGGCCAGCCTGGATGGAGAGACCATCTCAATAATATATGTATTTTTACACTGTGTATGAATCTTACGCCTGCATGTATGTATGGTGACTACAGAGGCCATAAGAGGCTCACAATTCAGCTTTCAGTAACTCCAGTTCCTGAGCCACCACATGAGTGCTGGGAATAGAACATTGGTCTTCAGCAAAAACAACTATTTTTTTTTAATGATTCTATCTATCTATCTATCTATCTATCTATCTATCTATCTATCTAAGACAAGGTTTCTCTGTATAACAGTTTTAGCTATCTTGGGACTCACTCTGTAGACAAGACTGGCCTTGAACTTAGAGATTCAACCTACCTATGCCTTCCACATGCTGAGATTAAAGGTCCTACTGTCCAGTGCTCTTAACCACTGAGTCAACTCCCCAGCCCTGATAAAAATAAATTTTAGAGGGGGAGGGAGGGAAAGAGAGAAACCTAGCAAGATTTGTCCCTAGCAAACTAAGTGGATAATGAAATTAACCAACAAATAATTTTTCACTTGCTGGAGAGCTGCTCCTTAGTATGTATATTTGGGTGAACTGTTTATAGCTCTTGTATCTGTTTTGGCAGGAAGCAAATGGGACACAAAGCCCCAGAGAGAAGCTTTCTCCTAGGTCAATCTCTAAATGGTATGAATCCAAGATAGAAAGCGATTCTTCTGTATGTGCAAATGCCTCCCCTCTGTTGCGTATGTGTATTAGGAGCAGTGCTAGGAATGAACCCAGAGCGTCAATACGTACTAGGCAAACACTCAGCCCCTCTGCCCTTTAGCTTTTGTATACAAGTCTTTAACAGAGGCTTCCTCTCAGTGCCCAGCACACTGGCAATAAGGTGGCTAACAGTCACTCTACGGTTATTATCACTGGGTACAGGATTCTCATTCCTTCTCCTCTGCCTCTTTTTTCCCTCTACCCCTTGATTCAAGCTAAAACCCAGGGCCTCAAACTGCTCTACCACTGTGATATACCTCTATTCCCTCAAGGTATGTCTTTTTTTTGGGGGGTGGGGAGTGAGAAAGTGTTTCTCTGTGTAGTCCTGGCAGTCCTGGAATTCACTCTGTAGACCAGGATGGCCTTTGAACTCAGAGATCCACCTGCCTCTGCCTCTCTCACTGGGATTAAAGGTAAGTGCCTCTGCTGCCCAGGTATGTTTTATGGCTTAATTTGGAGAGGCTTTTTTTGTGTGTGTGAGGGAGTACCTTTTAATGAAGTCGCCCCCATTCACTCTTATGGTGACTGTGTAGATAGGTAGACAACAGGTCTGTTCCAGTGTAGGAAGCTGTGTGGAAAATATCTAAAGATGGCTCAGCACACAGAGGTCCTAGCCAAACAAGCTTGGAGACTTGAATTTGATTTCCAGAACCCGAGTGGAAAGAGGCTAGGAAGACAGCCGAGTGTGCGGAGGTCTTCTTTCTCAGCAAGCTTGGTGACTTAAGTGTCATCCCAGCACCCACACAGGGGAAGAAGAGAACTGACTTACAAACATTATTCTCTGGCCTCCACACGTATGCTCTGGTGGGCACACGTGCACACGACACAGTAATAATAAAGCTGGCTGTGGTGACTCACACCTGTAATTCTAGCACCTGGGAGGTGAAAATGGAAGTTCTTGGGTACATAGTGAGTTTCAGGCTCCTCAAAACAAACAAATAAATAAAAATTGAAAAGGGGGCTGGAGAAGGCTTAGTGATATGCTCTTGCAGAGGATGCAAGTTCAGTTCCCATCATCTACACAGTGGCTCACAAGCACTTCTAAATCCAGCTCTAGGACTTCCAACACTGTCTTCTGGTCACCACAGGCACCAGGCACGCACACGACGCACTTACACACATGCAGGCGAAATATACACATAAAATAAAAAATAATTAAAACAAACCAACCAACAAAACCCACCCTCAAAACAAAAAAAGTGCTGAGGCTGCAACTTAACAGTAGAGCACCTGCCTAGCCTGCACAAGGATGGGGTTCAATTGCTAGAACTGCAAAATTTTAAAAAGGAAAAAGAAAGAAAAACTATAGTGACTATTGGAATATGAAGATTTTTTACAGCATTCCCTTTCATTCACTCAGCAACTCACTGAAAATGTACGATGTGCCAACACAAGGTGGTCACAAAGGACTAAGTCATTTGATGCTTGAGCCACATGCATTCCTGACAGCCAATCATTTATTTTCTTAAGGCTGGCTCTAATAAACCCATTCTTTAGAGCTGTAACAGCAACTGTTTAATTCTTGTGGGGGAAAAACTGACAAGGAAGCAAGTCAAGTCTGCTGCACAAGGCGCACAAGGAAGGCAAGATGCATAGACCCATGAAAACAGAACTGAGGGTGGTCTGCTGAGACCAGCACCTGCAAAACTACAGTGAACTCTGGAACATAGCTGACTCTACAGTGCTTATTACGGGGTCAGTGTCGGCCCCAGCTGGGCCTGTGGAGAGCTGATAGATGCAGCTGTGCTTACCACCACATGCTCGATGTGATTTGGACACATCCATCTGCCCAGGGGCATGGCAGTGAGCGGGGGCTCGAGGCAGTCCATGTGAAACAGAAGCGGGCAATAATCACACTGGATGAGAGGGGCCACTCGGCAACTCCTGCAAAGTAATGAAATGTGACAGGTGATTTCTGTGGCATGATGGGAAAACTGAAGACTAACTCTCTGTAGAAGAGCCTTTCCTCCTTAGTCCTCCTATCTCCTTCTTCCTCCCTCTCTCCAGGGTTCTGACATAATCAATAAGGAAGATGGAAACCAGGTCCTTCATTATTTTATCTTCTAGGAAGAATGCATCTTGTGAATGTAAATGTTTATTAGGAGTATGGCTAACGTGGCTATCAGAGCAACAATGACCAATGCTTAGTACCTGGCTCTGCTCTTTGATCTTCCTAGCCTTTAAGGAATTCTCACTTTAAACAACAACAACACAACAACACATAAATGGAGGCTGGTGAAATTGCCGGGTGGTAAAGGCACCTGCCACCAAGCCTTACTACCTGAGTTCAGTTCATGGGACCCATTGAGAAATGGGAGGAGTCAACTCCTTGAAGTTGTCCTCTGATCTGCACATGTTAAGACATTATGTGTACCCTCCAAAGTGAATGTGACAAAACAATGCATTAGCAGTCTTTCTGGAGTTGTAACTACATAACAAAAGATTTCCCTTCTGCATGAAAAGACTGGTAACTAGCATTGATTAATGGAGATGGAGGCAAGAAAATGATTTTGTGGGGCTGGAGAGACAGCTCAGAAGTTAAGAAGACTAACTGCTCTTCCAGAGGTTTTGAGTTCAATTCCCAGCAACCACATGGTGGCTTTCAACCATAATGAGATTTAGTGCCCTCTTTTGGTTCAAAGACAGAACACTGTGCACATAATAAATAAATAAATCTTTAAAAAAATGATTTTGCATGTATTTATGTAAGCATGCTTCAAGGAGAGTTTGTAAGCAAATACTGATGGTCCCAAACATATACTAGAGTCACAGCTTTTCCTGGTCCTGAGTTCTATAATTCTTTTTTTTTTCTGAGATAGGGTTTCTGTTGGGTAATAGCACCAGTTGCCCTTTAGCTCACAGAGATACACCTGCCTTTGTCTCCTGAGTGCTGGGATTAAAGGCATATATCATGACTGTTAAATTCTATAGTTCTAGTTGACTATCATCTAGATTTCCATAGCTTTTTTTATGAACACTTTTTTTGTTTGTTGAGAGTGTGGTTGTGAAACAATTTCATGTTGCTTGAACTCACTATGTGGCTAAGAAACACCCTTAATTTCTGTTCCTCCTGCATCTGACTCCTGAGTGCAGAGATAAGTTTGCACCATCATTCTGGGTTTATGTGATGCTGGGCATCAAACCATGCCAGGTAAACACTGTACCAACTGTGCTACATCCTCAGCTCCTAAGCATCCTTTGTGATAGTTACTTTATCCTGCTATCCTGCTCCAACCACAATATAGTTTTTCTACATACTCAAGCCAACAAATCCAGCTTTAGTCATTGAAACATCTGGTTCCTATGAGACCAAGGAGAGTCTCCTGGGCACCTGTGTAACTTAGGTAGTAGCCAAGGGCCTTTTGGAAGCTGTGTATTTTAAAACATACCAACTACCATGGATACCCATAGCACTTTAAAATTTATCTCTAACAATTTGCTAGCTTGTCTGTACACCTAAAAAAAAAAAAAGGCAACAAGCATTTTGTGTGCACTGGAAGGAAAGTCCACATACCACACTGTTCACTTGGGCATTAATTAGAGAGAATTCCACCATGTAGGCACGTAGGAGTGACCTCAAGTACCTTAAGCCACCGAGCTGTCTCATCGGCCCCCACTCTCCAGCTTAAGTTCAATCCTAACTACTGTAATTGCTGTCAAGTTAACACTACTTCTTTACTGTGATCTATCATTTTTCTTTTTTGAGACAGGGTTTCATTATGTAACTCTGGCTAGCCTAGAACTCACGATGTAAATGAGGCTGGCCTTCAACTCATAGTGACCGCCTGCCTGCCTTTGCCTCTGGGATTAAGGTATGTGCCACCACACCTGCTTCTTTTTATTGTCTAGTCTCTGACAGCTTCATAATAAATTTTAGTCATATTTCCCTCCCACTTCCCAACAAGTCCCCCTGAGTTTCATTTCTTTTATGGGTGAGGCCCAGAATTTAAATATGGACTTTTTAGTGGCTTTTCATTTTAAAGAAAATGATACTACGTCTCCCTCAACTAATAAGCCCTCAAGGGAGAGTGGGGCCCTCTGAGCCTAGGCTAGCTTTGAACTTCCAAAACTGCCTCTACCTCCTACGTGCTGGAATTGTAGACCTGTATTATCCACCTGGCTCTGTACCTTGATTCTTCTGGTAAGGAAGTGGCCAACTAGCTCTGTATGCTCACACCATCAGAACATGGGCCATCCACATTGAACACACAGCACTTACAGAGGTAGAGGGAGAACAACTCCATTTGATGGATATAGTCACAGAAAAAATACCTGTTACACGTGAAGCAGACTTTGACTGGCAAGGGAACGAGACCATTATGATCTAACTCATGCTGTGTTCTCTTAACGTTCTTCCCTGTGGTTTCCTCCTTTCTTCTCCGTTTGCTAGAACCTAGAAAAGAAGCTGGTGGTGCTCAAGTGTCCTTGGCTTCAAATTCCTTGTTGGAATATGAAAACATTACATGAAAGGAACAGACCTAAGCAAGAGCATATGGCATGCCTGAGACTCTAGGGCTGGTTTCAAGGGACAAGAGGAGAGTGAGGGGTGTCGAGGAGGGAGACAGACACAAGGCGACCAGGAGCAGAAGTCACCAGCTTTGTGGCAGAAACACACTGATCTTACCAATATAAAATAGTAAGAAACCTGTGATAGTAGCAACATATATTTATGTCCACGTTGCATGGTCAATAAAGTCTAGTCTGAAGATAACTGAACAAAACACTGCAACTTAATCCTATTTCTATAAAACCAGAAAGAGATTCCATATACTGCCTTCACTTCCAATATATGACACAGGGTCTCTCTATAGCTCTGGTTGACTTGGCACTTGCTCTGTAGACCAAGCTGGCCTAGAACTCAGAGATCCATCTGCCTCTGCCTCTCAGATGCTGGGATTAAAGGTGTGCACCAATGAACATAGCTGTATGTATCCCTTAAAAAAAAAAAAAGATGTGGGGCGCACATATGCCAAGCACATGTAGAGGTCAGAGGGCAACTTTTCCATACTTCCACTTTTATGTGGGCTCCAGAGATCAAACTCAGGTTATTAGGCTTGTATATTAAGTACCTTTACCATCTCAGCCATCTTCTAGTAGCCCGATAGGCATTCAATCATTCACTCATTCATTTTTCCCTCTCCTCTCTCACATACATGGTCTCTTTAAGCTGGCCTCAACTGAAAGAGATCCATCTGACTCGATATCTTTCCATGCTGGGATTAAAGGGATGTGCCACATTTGGCTCATGGGTGCTCTCCCCTCCTCCAGACAGGTTTTATCTCTCTGTGTAGCTCTGACTTTCCTGGTACTCACTCTGTTTACCAGGCTGGCCTCAAATTCAGAGATCCACCTGCTTTTGCCTCCCCAATTCTGGGATTAAAGGTGTGTGCCACCACTGCTAGGCTTCATGTGTACATTTTTAGACTTCCAGTTTTTTGACTTTGCATATGTATGTGTGTGAAGGTGTGAGGTCGACATCAGATGTTGTCTCTGACTGAGCTCTACTTTATATTTTGAGGCAGGTTCTTTCTCTGGAGCTTACCATTTTAATTTGTCTGGATAGGAAGCTCACTCTATCTCTGCCTCACACAATTTGGGATTACGAGAAGGCTGCTTGCCTACCTGGCTGATGACATGGGTCTGAAGAGATGAACTCCAGGCCTCACCTTTGCATGGCATGTGCTTTATTCCCTTAATCATCTTTCCAGCCCTCTTTTGTTTTTTGAGACAGGGTCTCACTTTGTAGCCTGGGCTGGTGAAGAACTCACTCCGTAGCTCAAGCTGGCCTTGAATTCCTAACAATTCTGCCTCTGCTTTACAGGCAGATAGCCATACATAGCCAATCTCACTTTTCTAGGAAAAAAATTAAGATCTAGAGACATTGTGGTATCAAATAGAAGCCATGACTTGATTTTTTTTGTAAAAGGGACAATTTGATAGAGACAGGTCAATGGTTAAGGACTCCCCTTCCCAAGGACCCAAGTTCAATTCTCAGCACCAACATAGTGGTTCACATCCATCTGTAACTCCAGTCCCAGGGGATCTGATGGATCTCTGGCTTCTATGGACACCAGGCATACACATAATGTACAAGACATACTTGCAGAAAAAATAGCCATACACATAAAAATAAATAAATTAGAAAATATTTTAGGAACAATTTAAATGGCAATGAATAGAAAACTGTTTAAATCAATTATACTACTTTTTGTATAAAAGACTATCATGGAGCCATAACAAAAACCTAATGAAATGCTACAGTAATGTTAAAACCACTGAACTGCACTTTAAGACAAAGTAAAACCAAACTGCACAACATTTGTATAGTATGTTATTTATCACATATACTTTTACACACACACACACACACACACACACACACACACACACACACACACACACACACACGAATGATAAACAAGAACTAACCAATGAGTAGTTGAAAGGGGGAAGTGGAGATGCTGGGACCAAATCCAAGTCTTTGTACATGGTATCTCCACCACCCACCTATATTCCTTAACTTTGTTTCTTCATTTATTCATTTAAGAATTTAAAAAATGGAATTATCTGCATGTGAGTGTGTGCATAGGAGTGCAGGTGCGTGCAGAGAATCCCAGAGAATGGGTGCTGGAAATGGCACTCAGGTCTACTGAAATATAAGCAAGTACTTTGAACTGCTGAGCCATCTCTCTAGTCCCTCTTTTAATTAAGCTTTATTAAAAAATTCCTTTATGCATATGAATGTTTGCCCATTTGTATATATGTGCACGACGTGCATGCCTGGTGCCTGTAAAGGCCAGAAGAGGGCATCAGATCCCTTCACACTAGTGTTACTGATAGCTGTGAGTCACTATGTAGGTGATGGAAACCAACGTCAGCCCTCCAGTCCTCTGCAAAAGCAGCCAGTGGACTGAACTACTGAGCCATCTTCTTGAGCCCCTTCTTTATAGAGACAGACCCAATATGTAGCTCAGGCTGGCTTCAAATTCACAATCCTCTCGCCTTATCCTCCCAAGTGCTGAGATTATTGGTGCATGTCACAATACTTGGCTTGTTTTTAAAAAAAAAAAAAAAAAAAAAAAAAGCAGGGAACTGCAGAAACAGGAGACAGAAGACTCAGAAAATGAAAAATTAAATAAGTTCTATAACAACTAAAACCCTTCTCCAGGCAGAAGAAAGAACAAGAACAAAACAAAAGACAGTGGCTACAGGCAGTGACCTGGCAGGCAGCACTGCTCTTTGAGCTAAATAATAATCCATTGGGAAGCCAGGGTAAGAGAGGGGATATGATGATGATGATGTCGCTAACCTGGAAGTGCAGTGGTACAAGTCAGTTCATTGGGCAACTGAAATTGGGTAGGGTTCCGCTCCATGGCGGCAGCAATCAGCAGCTCAAAAGGCCGCCGCAGCTGAGGCTGCACATAGTCCGGTTCTGTTGCTACTGGTTCCTCGTCCACATCAATGATGTCCTCATCGACGTCATTATGCTCAGAGGTGAGGGTCTCTGTGCTGGCGTTAGATGTGGGGGTGCCAGGCCGGCTGGCTCTCCTTTCCAGGATCCGGGCATGGGCAATGGCCTTGAGTTCAGTTTTGCTAGCTGATCTGTCCAACAAGTCAGTGTCACTGCTGGGGGATGTAGTCCGTTTACTGCATTTGTCCACCAGTCCATTGACGTGGCCCAGCTCCTTTTTCTGCTCTCGTTTCTGCACAAATGAATAGGTGGGCCCATCATAAAAAGAACAAAATAGAGATGGGCATACAATGTCCTGCTAGACCACTTATGAAAATTACAAAGTCCCTTACACATCACAGAATCATCCATCTTCAACCTGGGACAGCAGCCTATTAAAGCTGAGATATATACTTTACATTTTAATTTTGTATGTATAACAATTTTGCTTGCCTGTAAGCCTGTGTACCATGTATGTGCCTGATACCCACAAATGCCAGAAGAAGGCCTCAGATCACCTGAAACTGGAGTTGAGAGCTGTCATATAGGTGTTGGGAATTGAACCCAGCTCCCCTGGAAGAACAGCCAGTGCTCTATTGCTAAGGCATCACCCCAGCCCTGGATACAGCTATAGCTGAACTAACTAAAATGGAGAAAACATGGCAGTAGGGAAGTCACCAAAAACACTGTGGAAAGTTTGGAATAATTGCGATTCACTGTTTGTTACTTAACATCTTTATACATATAAAGAACAGGTAAGCTAACAATCCAAATACGGTGAGAACCAATTTAGTGAGATGAAAGTAAGAACACCATAATGAAAACAAAGGTCACTTTCACTTTACTTGCCTGTGACAAATGTACCCTAACCTAAACAAAAGATTTTGAAAACAGCTCAAAACAGAGAAAGTCTGCCAGGTAAAATAGGCTTAGGGCTCACTTTTCAGGGGGCTGACACAAACGGTGCCACATGGAGGGAACCACGAACAGTGTGGACTTTCCATCTTAACCAGGAACTCTGAAAGAGACATTTCTAGAAGGCACGAGATGGAAAGAGACCACAGTGAACACAGCAGGACGTCGACAATGCATCTCCCCAAGACTCTACAGAAGTGCCACATTAATCTCCACTTCGTTGAGCCTGGCAAGTTCAGGAATTTCTCCATCTGCAAAGTGAAAGCACTCAATCTTTTCCCTCTTCAGCATCTGGTGGTGATAAAAGACTGCATATATGAAAGGCATGGATGTCTCTGAGCTTCCTTCCACTAGGAATCCTAACAGGACTGGCCATCAGGAGTTCGTGAAGTCCATAGGAGGTCAAAGGGGAGCGGTGGTGACAGTGGACGGACAGACTTGGCACCATTAGGTAGATAGGTTTATGTGAAAATGAGTCAGCGCAGCATCTCGGGAATGCCCAACAACAACCCCTCCCCCAAACCATACTATTTCTAGCAAGCAGCATTGTTTCCAGAGAACTCAAGAGGGAAGAGAGCTTTAGAACGAGATAAAATCTGGTTCAAGTCTTGGCTCTTTCCATTTGAGTTCTTGGGAAAGTAACCTATATTTTGTAGCCTCAGTTCCTTCCTTTCCATAATTAAGATCTACTACCAGCTCTTAGACAGTCACGCAGATCAAGTGGAGCAACAGTAAACACCAGGCACAATGGGAACCAAAGCTTTCACCGCTTCTCCGTGGCTGACCCTAACCCTTTCAAGCCTAGCTTCTTTGCAAAGGAAGTTTCTGAACAGACAGGACACGCTCTATGCGATGCACAGGAAAGGACTTTGGAAGCTAGGTAGCCTGACAGATAGCCTGGTTTTAAGACTCCAGGTCCAAAACTATATACAGCTTTGGTTAGTGGCTGACTGTCTCTGGCTTCCTTCCTAATGGGAACCATTGTGCATACAATGGAAAATTAATGCCTGCTTTTTTTTTGGTCTGTTTGTTTCTTTTTCAAGATGGGGTTCCTCTGAAGCTTTGGAGCCTGCCTGGAACTCTCTGTAGACCAGGGTGGCCTTGAACTCACAGAGATCTTCCTGGCTCTGCCTCCTGAGTGCTGGGATTAAAAATTACTATATACTACTACTTGTTCATTTTCTTAAATGTTGAAGAATTACACACATGAACTACAATCTCTGAATTAGCTCATTCTGTTTCTGCAGCTGAGGAAGTCATCATTGTAACATCATGTTGTGACCAAGAAAACAGCAGTGATGTTACAAAAAGAGAAAATTCTCTGGTTATACAATTAGTGTGGGAAGAAAGCAGGGTAGCCTACAAATCCTAACCACAGCCTTAATGTGATGATAGGATCAAATATAATCTGGTGGATACACACACACACCCTCCCATAAAGGATAAGCTCTTACTCTTCATAAAAAATTTTAAAAGTAGCCAGATGGCAGCGGCGCATGTGATCCTAGGACTGGAGAAGCAGAGGCAGGCAGATGTCTGTGAGTTCAAGGTTAGCCTGGTCTACAGAGGGAGTTCCAGGACAGGTGCCAAAGCTATACAGTGAAACCTTGCCTCTAATTAATTAATTAAAAAAAAAACCCTCAAAGTAGAAAATAATGAGCCAGGCTCATAATTTAGTTAATACTGAACTAACTTAGTAGAGGGATGGAAGCAAAGAGAAAGTGAAGAACCGGGAGAGAAGAGTTCAAAGCCACCCCCCATACACTGACCAAGCCTCTGGAGACCCCATGACTGAGAAGCAGCCCTCTTTTTTGGAGCCACAGATAAGGACACTACATTCAGGCTATTTCCTAAGGGGCAATAAGATCAGACTAAGTCTGTCACCTGTGACTAAACATAACTCATGAATTAACATACCCCTTCTGACCTCTTCCACATCCTGTGCCTGGGGTCTTACTTCAACATGGATAGAGTATGGTGATTCCAATGTTAGAATGGGATAAGAAAGGATGAAAATGCCCTCAGGATCAAGCTCCTTAACTCTAAAGTATCACTGTTCTAGATCCAGCATCCTCAGTCTTCAGAAAGCAGCATTATTACCTTTCGGCGAACAGTGCACCGGTGACACATCCACTCCCCAGGAGGCAACATCTCTTCACTCAGTGGAGGGTTACTGTGGGAAAAGACAAGGGCAAGACTAAGTAACTAACCCTTGGATGCAGCTGAAAATAGACCTGGCACAAGCTGCACATCCCTAAACTACTACTGTGGCAGTTCCGGAGCCCTGCTAGAGTTCTTATGTCCTTCAAAGGGCCTAGTCAACAACCTTTATAGTCACCTCAAGGGTGAAATTCCTTTCATATCTTAGAAAGAGAACCCAAATCCATAGCTACTGACCCTAGGCTTACAGGAAAAAGCATAAAGTACTACTGGAGAGCCTGAAGAGTCATTCCTAGCTTCTGTACTATGTCTCACCAAGAGATCTTCCACACCGTTTTAAAAGTCTGAGTCTAAACTCAACCTCTTCTCTCTGTGGCCCAGAACCTGTCATACAGTCCACTCCAACCTGGCAGGCCTCCTCAGATACCCAGACCCCTGGTGGATACATTCCATTTCTCCTCTGCCAGGAAAGCTGTACCTCCCCAACTCTCCATTCATAAAGCTCACTCTAGGCTCCGTGGCTTTATCTCCTATCAACAAGCAGTCCTTTGCCCTCCTCCTGAACTAGGCTTGCCCTGTGAATGGCTTTGACAAACAGAATGAAATGTGACATGTTGTAACTTCTAAGCCTGAGTCTTAAACAATCTGTAGATTGTTGAAATGTTCTATCTCATCTCAGCTCTGCTGTCATGCTAAAAAGCCACACGGAGGAGGTTTGAAGTACTGCATCCAACAACTTTAGCTAAACTTCAACAGGTCGTACCAACTACTGCTATGAATCATCTTGGACATACCACAACAGGTAAGTCTCCAAATAACTAGGGTCCTGGCCAACTACATATACAACAGAAAACCACCTGGCTGACCTCAGTCCAAGCCTCGAAGTTTTGAAATAACTAGTTTCTGTTTTGGGCCACTGAGTTTTGGTAGTTTGTTAGACACTGATAAGTTACCAGATATTGCTTCTCTATCAGCACGTTCTAGATTACTCATAAATCTTATTTTCCCTGCTAAACAGTTGAGTTCCTTTTACTGTGTGTGGGGGTGGGTATGTGCATGGAGTGTAAGTGACTTCAGTTTCCAGAAGAGGGTGCTCAATCGTCTAGAGCAGGAATTACAGGCAGCTGTCAGCCACCTGATATGAATTCTGGGAACCAAACTCAGGTACTCTAAATAACAGTATGTACTCTCAACTGCAGAGCCATCCACTAGCCCGCCTCCTTGTATTTTTTAATAAATGAAGAGTGAATTAAAACTAGAGCTATAGCAGGCAAGACATATGTCTAGAATTTGGGAGGCTAAGGTTAAAAAAATGTTGAGTTTGGTGTTAGTTTAACAGAAAGTTACAGGCTGGCCCAGGCTGCATAAAACTGCTTCAAAAACAAAGTAAAACCCAGACCAAACAAACTCAAAACCCAAGCTGTGTAGGACTAGACCTCTAGATTATTGATTTCCATTAAAAATACACTAAGACTTTATCAAATTCCCAGAAGAGTCATATTTATATTGCTGGTACACCAGGTATCTTGTTCTAAAAGTATAATTCCCATTTAAACAGCAGCAGCAGCATCTGAAATGTAAATTCTTTTTTTTTTTTTTTTTTTTTAATAAAAACAACTTTATTTTATTTATTTATTTGCCTGAAACTGGAACTACAGACAGTTGTTAGCTGCCATGTGGGTGCTGGGAATTGAACCCGGGTCCTCTGGAAGAGCAGACGGTGCTCTTAACCACTGAGCCATCTCTCCAGCCCCCTGAAATGTAAATTCTTGACTGGGAACTTGGCTCAGTTGGTAGAGTACTTATCTAGCTAGCATGCATAAATCAGTTGTGGAGTGCACACCTATCATCCTAGGATTCCTAAGGCAGAAGCAAGAGGATCAAGTGTTCAAAGGTCATCCTTGGCATAAGTTCAAACCTGGTATTGTTTTTTTTTTTTCCATAAAGAGAAAGAAAAGAAACACAAACTCTAGGACTTAGTAATTTGTATCACAGGCATGCCTTTAAGGTGATTCTGCTTGGACAGTTTGAAAATCATGCCGTAGAGAACAGACTACATCCACACGCTCATGCTTAAAAAAATCCCTACCTTTGGTTCTAAGGAGTTACCTAGTTGGAGTGCTAAGAAAATATGAAAAACACAGAAAGGGAAGAGGAACGTATTCATATAGACTAAGGCTGGCCTTCATCTCCTAGTGCTTAATGCTGTTCAGTCCTCAAAGAGCATTTGGCCTGCTGAGTTCTGTGCTTCTGCTTTGCTGTTCCTCGAGCTTGGGGTACACAGACCAGCACCCACACTGCTTTACAGCTCCCTGCTTCTCTCCTGCATGCTGCTTAGTGGAGTCTCTGGAGGAGTTCCACCAAGGAAAAAACTATGACAGAGAGTCCTGTTGGGACAGATCTCCAAGCCTTAGAGGACCACAGGTGAACATCACCTATAAATTCTTCCCTAATTCTCTCCACTGTATTTCTTTAATTAAAAAAAAAAAAACCAAAAAACCCTTTTCTTTTTATTTATTATTTGCCTTGGTGTTTGCCTGAAACTGCAACTACAGACAGTTGTTAGCTGCCATGTGGGTGCTGGGAATTGAAGCAGGATCCTCTGAAAGAGCAGAGGGTGCTCTTAACAGTTGAGCCATCTCTCCAGCCCCTCTCCACTGTATTTCTAAACAGACCATGAAGTAATGAAATAAATACATGTCATTCATGAAGACCTATAGACTTTCCCATGCTTCAATAGCTGCCATAGTAAAATTAACCCAGAAGTCTGTTTTCATCTGTCTGCTGGCATTCTATCAAGGATATCCTATATTAAATATGGAAAGCAGAGGACAGGTGGTATGGGCTTAGATTTTTTTTTTTTTTTTTTTTTTTTTTTTTTTTTTTTTTTTTTTTTTTTTTTTTTTTTGCCAAGATGTCAATGTTTGTTGGGTACCCATTGTGATTTAGTTGATCCTAAATGTTGTTGACAGAATGATTTAAACAATGCTGGAGCAGACATCTGTACTGGCACATGCCTATAATTATTCATTAAACTGAGGCAGGAGCATAGCAAGTTGAGGAGTGCCAAGGATACAAAACAAAACCAATTCTAAAAGCGCCCCCATCCTAATCATATCACTCTTCAGATTAAAAAGCCCTTCAAGTCAAGGCATGGTGGCTTCACCTATAATCCCAGCCATTAAGGAGCTGGGGCAGGAGGATCACTGTGAGTTTGAGGTCAGCTTGAACTACACAGTGAGGCTCTGTCTCAACTCCTATACCCCACACCCAGCACCCCAATAAACCAGGAAAGGCACTTGCTGCCTCTGAGCCTGACTACCTGAGTTTGCTCCTCCCTCAAAAGCCACATGTTGGAAGGAGAGAGCAAACTCCTGAAAGTTGTCCTTTGGTGTGCGGGAGCACATACAGATCCCATGGATTACAGTAAATAAAGTGTCTTCAATGGTGCCCGTCACCATCTATCAGAACCTGTGGGTGGGTCACAACCCATCTGGCTTCACATGTACATCTTATCTTCATAAAACACTGGAATCATTTTTATTTGCAACAGATGAGGAATTGACATATCTAAAGGTATGGAGTCCGTCTGTAGCAGACTTAGAACCCACATTTTGGCTCTCAAATCTTGAAATGGAGTGGTTCACTACATGAACTTCAGGTTGGCTCTGATCTCCATGTAGGTGAAGATAACTGATTCTCTCACCTTCACCTCCAAGAGCTAAGATTACAGGATTAAACACATCTGATTCAAGACATGGTTTTTGTTTGCTTTTTAGCAGGATACCTCAAATTTATTCATAAAAGGAACCAGTCATCTATGAATAGTGTGAAGGGTCATACCTCCATCCATTTTTAAAATGGCAGACAAACCTTTTTTATGAGGCATTCATAGGGGCCTGAAGTGGAACTAGCTACAGTGTTGGCCTTGGTTTGGGCTTTTAAAGCCTTTGGTTGGCAGAGTCTGTGGCTCTAGGCTAAGTAGCCACAAATGCTCTTTTCAATGAAGCTTTGGGTGAGCAATGAAATCAAGTCAGCAGAGCTTCAGGTCGGGATTCTTTGGCATCCTAGGCTTAACGGCAGGCTTCACCAGAGCCTTGATGGTCTTAGCACATGCACTCATTGCCTTTGCATCGTCTGACCCATCTTCTTCAGGCCCTTATGTGCTTCTTGGCAAGTCATGCTCCTCAGGAACTTGGGTCCATTTCTTTAGAGATTCATATCTTTGTGATCAGAGTTTCTTGTGCCTCTTTTGGGACTAGTTGTGTGTGGTGTGATTCTTGGACTTGGCTATGCCTGCACAGTAACCTGAGCTTCTGAACAAGGCTCCTAGGACTGGAAGGTCCAAGTTGGTTTTTTTTTTTTTTTTTTTTTGAAGAATCTTTAGTACTCCTATTGCTGAGGACAGTGGAATGCCTAGCAGAGTACCTTAACCTTCAAGCCAACCAAAATGATGGCTCCTGAGGAATAACAACCAGAGACTGACTTCTAACCTTCACAAGTATGTGCATATATCAAAGGTCTGCATACTCATATAAATTGCATATGTAACTAATAGGCTTTCTGATCTTGGTTTGGCTTTGTTAAATCAGAGAATCCCTATAGATTGCTATTATTTATACAATCAATCAGTTATAAACATTATTTCTTCAAAACTAAAACTTTTTTTTTTTTAAAGACTGAGTCTCACTATGTAGTGCTATTTTACCTGGAACTTACTGTGTAGATCAAATTGGCCTTGAATACAGACCTACCTGTGCCAGGCTGGAGATGGCTCATCGGTTAAGGACATTAGCTTGCTCTTTCAGAAGACCTGGCTTCAATTCCTAGCACCCACATAGCAGCTCACAGCTATTTTTTTTTTTTTTTAACAGTTCCACAGGATTTGATACTCTTACACAGAATATATATAAGCAGAACACCAGTGTACACTAAATAAAGGCATGTGCTACAGCACCTGGCCCAAACCAATACTTCTTTTGAAGCCAACCTCTGCTGGCATAGCTAGAGTCCCATGAACAAATTCACATGACCCAAATGACTCTACTACTGACTGGTCAGTGTCTGGAGACATCCCTCACTGGGTCACTGTGATGCCTACACTTACAGACGTTTCTATCTAAGATTCAAAGCCCATAGCCAGATGATTCCAACCTACAGTTCAGTTTTAATTTAGAATGCCTTTCCTTCTCTAATGAGACTGCAGTTCACTACCGAAAATGGAAGATGTGAGTAGTTGTCATGTTCTTGGCTCTTTAAGAGCATCTATTTCAAGTCCTATAACAGTGTCATCCACCTGACTCTAACTGCACACATTTCCCTGACCTATTAGTACATGTGAATCTGCACAACATTAACATTTACTTCCGACTAGTCCCCACCAGTGGAACCTGTTGCTCTGTGGCACTACATTAATTACCCATCCAGCACAAGCAGCTTCCAATATGGAACTGGAGAGGGGGGACAAGAACAAAGGGAGGAGAAAGACTACCTTCTACTTCAGGGTTCCTTTCTCTGTATTACAACAGGCAGATTTTAAAACATACACAAGGAGAAAAAGAAAGAAAGAAATGAGATCAGTGATGTGTGGCTTGCAACTATCAATTCATCTAAGAAGCAGTAACATAAAACTGGAGTCAATGGCAGCCCAAAACCAGTAAGTCTCACTTAACCAAAAGTGAACAAAGGGGGACAATTTTCTTTGTGGACTAATAGAATATTTGATTTAATACTTATACTAAATAGATTTAATACAAATATTTAACAGAGATACTATACAATCACTATTTGTAAATTTCTTGTAAAAAGAGGTCAATCACATAAGCTGGTAGGGTCTCTTCTGTTAGACACCGTCAATCTCCAAGATTTAAGCTTTCTAAGCTATTTATGGCCGTTTCAGTTGAAATAAAGTGGCAGACTCAGAAATGATTTGATCTCTCCCCATGGAAGTACATTCCTGCCTTGTTTTGTTGAGATGTGGTATTCACCAAGCAAATAAAAGCACTAAGAAGTTTTGATTTACCTTTACAGGTCATGAGTCTTAGCTATCCATCTGAAGTCTACTACTAGATTAAAGTCCCCTAATTACATGTAACAACATTGTAAAGACCAACAGAAAAGACAATACAGGCTTAAAACCTATTCTCTCAGATTATCTCTGCTGACTTAGGCATGTGTACACACGCGCTAGAAGGATTGCTGACTGAACCACAATCATACTTCAACCTTACAGCAGTTATCATGAGCTATAAGAAGACCCCTGGGTCCTTCAGAAAATAAGCCTTTTGGTACTGGAAAGATGGCTTAGGCATTAAAAGTACTTAGTGCCTGTGCAGAAGACCCAGGTTTGGTTTCCAACATCTACATGGTGGCTTACAACTGTCTCTAACTCCAGTTCCAGGGGATCCGACACCTTCTAGTCTCCACAGGCACCAGACATATGTGCCCTCATACAAACAGACAAGCAAAACACTTATACATATAAAATAAAAACAAACCTAATCTTTTTTTTTTTTTTTTTTTTTTTTTTTTTTTTTTTTTTTAAAAACTTTACTTAAGTATTTATTTGTTTATTTGCCTTGGTGTTTGCCTGGAACTGGAACTACAGACAGTTGTTAGCTGCCATGTGGGTGCTGGGAATCGAACCCGGGTCCTCTGGAAGAGCAGACGGTGCTCTTAACCGCTGAGCCATCTCTCCAGCCCCCAAACCTAATCTTTTTAAATCTGAAAATGGGAAAAAATATGTTTTTCTGGAAAATATGTTCTGGAAAAACTAAGAGGTGGTAAGTAAAGTTTAACTTAAATACAGACATATTTATATATGTATATATGTGTGTAAAATATATATCTGTGAGATGGCTCAGAATAAAAGCCCTTGTAATACAATGGTGACAATTTGAGTTTCAGACTCAGAACCCTTGATGGAAGGAGAGAAACTAGTTCTTCTAAGCTGTTCTCTAGCCTCCATGTATGCAACACAACATGTGTAGCACACAGAGCTATTAACGTTTTCTTTCCTTTTTGAGACATAGTCTTGATAGGTAGTCCAGGCTGGCCTTCAACTCACAGAGATAACATCTTGTGTTAGGGGGACATTAATGTAGCCCAGGGTCATTTGTTCTCGTTTTATCCCTCCCATCACTTTTGGGTGATCCTGGAAACTAAACTAGTGTGCCTTGGGAAGGCTGGGCAAGTGTCTACTTCTGAAGTATGTGTTCAGCCTCGAGGCTGTTCTTGGAGTCTGATAGTTTAAAAATATTAAATAAAAAATTTCTATCAATATATCCAAATGTAGCACTATACTTTAAGAGAATGAAACCAGCAAGCTTCTTCTGACAGCCGTGTGCACACTGGCTGTTATCTACAGACAGGTATGGCAAAGAAAACAGTCACATTGAAGGATACCGAGAGAAAAGTGTCATGGGGTACCTGAGTGAGAGATCTGCTTGCCTCTGTCCAAGTGCTGGGACTGAAGGTGTTCTTTCACCCTCCCACCTCGCAAGAGTAATTTTCTAATGCTCCTGGGAAATATTTTAACCTCAGGAAGAACAACTATATATTTCATAAGAGTTCTGGAAATATGGAGAACTAAAACGAAGTACTGTTTTGATATCAGAACTTTTGTTTTGTTTGAGACAGTCTCACTAGCCCAGGCCGGCCTTGAACTTGTGATGATCCTCTCACCTCAGCTTCCTACGTGCTGGGATTTTAGATGTGAGCCACTACACCTAGCTTCTGTCACCAAATTTTAGAGAACAACCATGGAAAGGGCAGCAGCCAGAGCACACTCATGTTGCAGAAACAACTTAGCCAGCTGTGCCAGTTATTAATACTAAATATAAACCTGTATAAAGACCTAGAAAGCTAAAAGAACCAACAATATCTTTTTCTGGGTTTTGTTTTGTTTTTTGAGACAAGATCTCATACATATAGCTCAGGCTAACCCCAATCCTTCTGCCTTGGCGCACACACACTGTAATTTAAAAAACAAAACAAGTTTTTACTTACTATTAAAGAGATATTTGCCTCATCTGCCACCCTCTGATAGGAGGATAACTATTATTTGGGCCCTATAGTATCAAGCTTGTTCCCCAACCCCAAATCTACTTATATTATGACTGAAGTAATATGGATACTTTGTCAGGCTGTGCTCTTGTGGGTTGATGCCACAGCTAAGTGCTGACTCAGGCCTCCAAACCTGTCCAATTACACCTCCAGGGACCTATTTAGAAGTTGAACACACTTCTCAGAGATAGAGAACCACAATTTTTCCCTTTAGCCCACTTTGTGCATATATAAATTTAAGTAATGAAATAAGCACACAAGCCCTAAATATGAGTTATTTACCTCCTATACTTTGCTAAGATACAGCTTATTTTAACACCAAAATACCACAACCTGCAATGATGTCTGATATTAACTGAATTAGCCAGGTCCATTTATTTACTAGGTAAAGAATGGCTATGCTATGCTATGCTAGGCAAAACCAGGAGGACCACAGAGGAAAGATTAAGTAATCAGAAATAACACAGCAAAGCAAATATCAAACAGCTTAAGTCAGTGACTCCCTAAAATCATTTAAGATGATGCTCTTTCAAAAACAAAACAACAAAAAAAAGATGATGCTCTTTCAAAAAAGATGGCAAAATCAAAGGAAAATGTGTTCAACCAACCTATTCCAGATACATTCAGTAGGGTTAATAGAGAAAAAAGTTTCACAAACCAGTAACTGATCATTTTCTAATGAAAAAGTTCACTATAGGGCTGGAACCATAGCTCAGCGGTTAAAAGCACTGACTGTTCTTCCAGAGGTCCTGAGTTCAATTCCCAGTATCCACATGGCAGTTAACAACTGTCTGTAATTCCAAGATCTGACACCCTTACATGGTTATACATGCAGGCAAAACACCAATTCACATAAAATAAAAATAAAAAAAAGAGAAAAAGTTCATCATAAAGTTTTATGCTAATGTCTTCAAAAGGGAAACAGTACAACTCTAGCTGATGGTTCAGTGAAGTAAATTAAAAAGTGACTGGCTTATCACAGAAGCCCAACGTGAGCTGGGCAGTGGTGGTACACACCTTTAATCACAGCGCTCAGGAGGCAAAGGCAGGTGGATTTCTGTGAGTTCACGGCTAACCTGGGTTATAGAATTCTAGAGACAAGAGAAATCTTGTCTCAAAAAAACAAAAACCAAACCAAATCAAACCAACCAACCAAACAAACAAATAAAAGAGAGAAAGAGAGAGCCCAAGGTAGGTAATGGAAAGACCAGGAAGGTCCCCATTACTTGATTTCATAATGCAGGGCCTCATCCAAGCTCACTCCAAGTTCTCTGTTTTTGTTGTTAATCTGTTTTAGGACAAGTCTCACAAAACCAAGGTATATCTGACCTGATCCTTCTGCCTCTGCCTGAAATTACAAGGAACCACTACGACACCAGGCCCTATTTATTACTACCTAAGTTCCATAAAAATATGTGGAGACAAGTGAGCATGCTCCAGAGCACAAACAACTGATCTTGCTCACCAGTTCAAAAAACATAACATTAATTGACATGGAGCTATTTCCACACCAAGCTTTTGCCAATCAAACTAAGGCAATTAAAAACCTCATTCTTGGAGTTGAGGTGATGGCTCAGTGGTTGAGAACACTGACTGTTCTTCCAAAAGACCTGAGTTCAATTCCTAGCATCTACATGGTCATTACCATTCTCTGTGACTCCAGAACTGGAGGATCTGTCACCCTCTCCTGCCCTCTGTGTGTATCATACACAAAGTACACAGGCACAGACATGCAGGAAAAACAGCCATGCATACACATAAAAGTAAAGAAAACTACAGTTTGATTCCCAGCACCCCAACCAGGTGTCTCACGGATCACCTATGTAACTCCAGTTGCACCAGATTTGATTCTCTCTTTTGGCCTTCGTGGGCACCTATACAGACCTGGTATGTATGCACTCTTACAGATACACAAATATACATGAATTATAAAATAATAATAAATCTTAAAGAGGACCTGGGTTCAATTCCAAACAGCCACATGGGCAGCTCATAATAGTCTATAACTAACATTCTCAAGGAATTCAATGCCTTCTTTTAGCCTCTATGAGTACAGTACACACAAGGTAGAGGTAGGTATACATGCAGTGAAAACACCCATACACAAAAACAAAAACACACCTTTTAAAACTTAAACTCCAAGAGATGTATTCATACATTACGGATAAAAACAGAGATCTGGGGCTGGAGAGATGGCTCAGCGGTTAAGAGCACCGTCTGCTCTTCCAGAGGACCCGGGTTCGACTCCCAGCACCCACATGGCAGCTAACAACTGTCTGTAGTTCCAGTTCCAGGCAAACACCAGGGCAAATAAATAAAGTTTAAAAAAAAAAAAAAAAAAAAAAAAAAAAAAACCAGAGATCTGTCTGCCTCTGCCATTCTACTAATGTAATCAAAGGCGTGCACTACTACTGGGCTCTTGAAAAGTCTAAAAACAGAGACCAACACACTCTCGGAGGCACACTTGACTAAGAATTTACAATATATGATATGAACCTCATCTCCAGAATTAAATTAGAATAGATCTAAATATATCTCTCAAATATTTATGACTAAAAAAATTTTTTTACTGGTTATTTATTTATAAAGACCAGAAGCTGGCCCGTATGTTGGTGGTATACATGTGTACTGTGAAATTCTTAAGGAGCACAGGGGACTGACAAGTAGAAGACTGTTGAGGTTATAAATGCAGTTCATCTTTCATTAAGTATGGTAATTCAGAATAGGTCCCAAATGAGGGAAAAAAAACAAAAACAAAATCAAAACCTACAACAGTGCCCAGCAACAGTTTCTGGTACCCATAATCTCAGTATAGAAGAATCTTAAATTCTTAGCCAGCATCAGTTGCAGAGTGTAGCCTGGTCTCAAAAAGCAAAGCAAACCAACTGCCTGGGCTGGAGATATAGTTAGCCTTAAACTTGTTCTGATTCTCATGCCTCTGCCTTATTTTAACATGTGTGTGTAGATTAGTGTGCATGTAGAAACTAGAGGTTGTCGTTGGGAACCTTCCTTGATTCTTCTTCCATCTTCTTTGAGGCAAGGTCTTCAAACAAATTCAAAGCTCACTAATATGACTAGCCAGCTAGCCACTTTGCCAGAGATCTTTTATCTGGCTTTCCTAGGCTGAACTTATAGGTAGCCTGCCACATACACCTGGCATTTATGTGAGTTTGGGGGTCAAAACTTCTCTTGCTAGCACGGCAAATGTTTTAATGCTAAGCCATTCCCCCACCCCAGCCCTATTCTAGTTTTTTGTTTTCATTATTTTTTTAAATGTGCATTGGTGTTTTGCCATGGGTGTTAGGGCCCCTGGAACTGAAATTAGAGGCAGTTCTGAGTTGCCATGTGGATGTTGGGAATCAAACCTATGTCCTCTAGAAGAGCAATCAGTGTTCTTAACCACTGAACCATCTCTCCAGCTCCTATTCTAGTTTTTTTTTTCTCTTTTTCAGGTCCTATTCTAGTATTTTAAACAATGAGTATCCTTTATCTTTGTCCTAACCACTCATCTTCTAAGACTAACTGACAAGCCCCACATTAAGCCAGGAAGCATGTATTATGAACCTGAGCTCAAGTTGGAATCTCCATTTTCTTTTTTTTTTTTTTTTTTTTAAATTTTTTTTTGATTTATTTATTTATTTATTATGCATACAGTTTTACAGAAGAGGGTGCCAGACCTCATCATAGATGGTTGTGAGCCACCATGTGGTTTTGCTGGGAATTGAACTCAGGACCTCTGGAAGAACAGTCAGTGCTCTTAACCTCTGAGCCATCTCTCCAGCCCCGGAATCTCCATTTTCAAGTGGACTGTTAAAAACACATTTAGATCCCAACCATCACAGTAAAGACTAAGTAAATAAGTAAATAAAATAAACATAAAACCAACTTCAGTTTGTTTATTGTGGGATATTAGTTCATTGGGTAGAGTAAGGAAGGGGATCCAAGACACTGTCACCTGCCATTCCTCAGGACCAGATATTTAAGTACTTATACCAAAGAAAACAAATTCACATACTTTAATTTACTGTTTGCCTAGCAATCCAATGAATCAAACACAATGTAATTAGAAAATTCTTAAAAGTTTAACGGGAAAGATTTTTCAAGGGAGAAAACTTCTAAAAGCTATTGTATGTGTGGAACCTTCATATGACTCACTGAAAATCAAACATGAAAAACTCCAAGCTGAGCTTAGTTTTGCCTGTGCTCAGAGACCTTTTCACTCTTATTCTTCGAAAACCTCATTTTGGATCTTGCTGCCAACACCAGAAAGAGGAAAGCCAGCCAACAATTCCAAATATAACATGCGGAGGCAAATGCTACAGAAATCTGTCTGACGGGAAGGGACCACGCTGAGATCTGCTGAAGTGGATACACTTCTCAATCAGACTGTTTTGGTCTCTGCCTGTTTATAGCAAAATTCCATAAAACGTTTTAAGGGGGAAACCACCCACTTTCCAGTGGCATTGTTACAGCTGCTCTGGGGTGGTCACTCTACCATCACCTTTCCCGAATCAAACATAAAAATGGATCAACAACAACTAGAGCTCTGCATACTTTTTTTTTCTTAAGATTAAAATTAAGCAGGGTGGTGGTGGCAGTGGTCACATTTTTAATCCCAGCACTCAGGAGGCAGAGGCTGGTGGATCTCTGAGTCTGAGGCCAGCCTAATCTAGAGTGAATGGCCAGGGCTCAGGGCTACACAGAGAAACCCTATCTAACACCATCCCCCACCACCCCCACCCCCGCCAAAAAAGATTAGGGGGCTGGAGAGATGGCTCAGAGGTTAAGAGCACTCACTGACTGTTCTTCCAGAAGTCCTGAGTTCAGTTCCCAGCAACCACATGGTAGCTCATAACCAACTATGATGAGATCTAGTATCCTCTTCTGTATACTGTATATATAATAAATAAATAAATCTTTAAAAAAAAGATTAAAAAATATTTTATGTTTATGGGTATTTTGTCTACATGTATGTCTACTTGTGTACCTGGTACCCACAAAGGCTAGAAGAGGGCATCAGATACCCTAGAAGTAGAGTTAGAGATGGTTGTGGGTACCTAACTTGAACTTGGGTCCTCTGGAAGAGCAGCCAGTGCTTTTATCTGCCCAGCTATCTCCCCAGCCCAGGTATCCACTCTTTAACATATTTTCAAGGATCTGTCTATGTAGATCAGATTTTCAGACGGCTCAACTTACACAGGACTATGACGACAAAGGTCAGGATCTCCAGGGACACTTGAAAACCTTTCAGTTCTCCAGGGGCAGGTGTAGTGACTCCTGTTATCATTCTGAAGTTACTACTACCACCCATAGGACAATTCATTTCCTAACCCAGAGAATCACTGCAAAAACCCAGAAAAAAAACCTGACTGGGATGATTTTCCACAGTGCATTACACCCAAGAAAAAAGGTGACTGACACAAAAGCAAGTTGTGACCAGTCCTTTCCTCCAGTAAGGTGATTTATCTCAGAAAAATCTGTGGGTTAGTGCTACATCTTAACCTACCCCAGTGCCATCCTACCGAAAGAAAGCAAGTACTTTGGGGACATTTAATATAAACATACTGGCCAAGCAGCCCTACAAAGGACTTGTATCTCAGAGCCTTTTCGTTCTTTGCTTTCAGACTCTCTATATAGTCCAGGCAGGCTTGGAATTCTCCATACTCTAGCCTCATCCTTTAGAATGCTGAGATTATAGGCAAGCAAGCCCTTACCAACTGTCTTATAGAACTTTCAATAAAAACAAACAAAAAACCCAGCAGCACTGAAATTATAACATAGTATTTATGAAATTCTAACCTCATTCTCATACATTCTTCATGTAAGGAGCACTATCATTACTATGCTTGTCTAAGTAATGTAGTCTCCATCAGTTCAAAGGGGAAACAGAAGAAAACACAGCTATCCCTAACTTCACACCCACACAAATAAGCAATAATAGAAAAACACACTTGGGAATCAAAATCTCAGGCATTAACTGCTTGACTTACAACTCTGGCTAAATGAATACTTCAATTCTACTGGAGAATGTGGATTAAAAAACAGAAAAGTGGGGGCTGGAGGGATGGCTCAGCGGTTAAGAGCACCGTCTGCTCTTCCAGAGGACCCGGGTTCGATTCCCAGCACCCACATGGCAGCTAACAACTGTCTGTGGTTCCAGTTCCAGGCAAACACCAAGGCAAATAAATTAGTAAATAAATAAAGTTTAAAAAAAAAAAAAAAAAAAAACAGAAAAGTGGAAAAATCCTCTAAATGAAAGCCCCCAGAGAATTCTATTTAAAAGATGGCTTCCTCCTCTCTCACCAATTCTTTGAATGTTTTGTGATTAAGAGAATAACTCACATAAGTCAGTACATTCACTCAGTACTGACACCTTCAAAAGGAGAACTGAAGATGTAAAACAAACCCTAGTTCATTCACTACCATTTTCAAATCTCTGATTACCAGTTCTCATTCATGGTCTTGGAAAGAAAGGAAGTAGTCAATGGGAAGCATAGCCTGACCAAGCCTGAGTCTCATCAACAACTGCAGTCCCTCCAGTTAAAGAACTTTGAGATTGTAGTTAAAACTTGAGAAGATTTACAGTCATCTATTAAAAGATCCAGAGCTCAGCTTTTAGAAATTTAAAAGCTCGACCTTAGGCAAAAAGATAGCATACTTCTTCCATGCCTCAGAATTTTAAGTTAAAGGTTTACTTATTTAGGGAGCCAGCAAGATGTCTCAGGAGGTAAAGGTACTTGCTGCTAACCATGGCAACCTGAGCCCTATCTCTAGGAGCCACAATAGTGGAGAGAACGACTCTTGAAAGCTGTCCCCGACCTCCATCTTGTATTCCATGGCACCTCCACAAATAAATGGGAAAAAAAACAGGGTTTCTCTGACAGCCCTGGTGGTCCTGAAACCAGGCAAGCCTTGAGCTCAAAGATCTGCCTGCTTCTGCTTCTTAAGTACTGGGATTAAAGGCTCGTGCCACTATATCCTGGCAATAAATATAATAAATATAATTTAAAAAAACAACAACTAAAAATAACGTGCCTGGGGCTGCAGAGATGGCTCAGCAGTTAATAACACTGACTGTTCTTCTGGAGGACCTGAGTTAGATTTCCAGCATCCACATGGCAGCTAACAACTGCCTGTAATTCCAAGATCTGACACCCTTACACAGTTATACATGCAGGCAAAACACTAATTCACATAAAAATAAAAATATTTTTTTAAAATGTGTCTGTGTATGTGTGAGTGAAGGTACATGTGTCCAAGTGCAGACCCCTGTCCTCCTTCATTACTCTTTGCCTATTCCTTTGAGAATTCTGGGTGTCTCATCAGCTAAGCATTGAGCTGGACCAACCTAGCTCCCAGCAAGGCTAAGAGCCAGGTAAGCACCAGTAATCCAGTCTCTGCCCCTCAAGCTAGAGCTAAGGTATATGCAGATCCCTCCAGCTAGCTGTGTGGGTGCTGGGATCTGAACTTTGTTCCTCATGACTGTGAAGCAAAAGCTCTTACATGCTTCAGACTCTTAATAAATAATCCAAACATTAAATGAGATTTTAAAAAGATAATATAGAATTTTGTATGAGCTAGAGAGATGGCTCAGAGGTTAAGAACACTGATTGCTCTTCCAGAGGTCCTGAGTTCGATTCCCAGCAACCACATGGTGGCTCACAATCATCTATAATGACATCTGGTGCCCTCTTCTGTATACATAATAAATAAATCTTAAAAAAAAAAAAGGAATTTATCAAATGTTCACTCAACAGAAATCACCAATGTTAGTTAATGCTCACTTCACCCTAGAGGTCATTAATATTAGCACAAATGTTAAATTAAAAAAAAATACAGCTGGACATGGAGGTGCACACCTGTAATCTCACATTCAGGAAACCAAAGTAGAATGATTGGTATAAGTTGGAAGTCATCCTGGGCTATGTAACAAGTACCAAACCATGCCAAACCAAACAGGGCTATATATCAATATTGTCTCAAAAAATCATAAAAACTGGGGAAAAAAAAGAGAAAGGAAATTTAAAACAGTCCTAGTAATATATCAAATAAGTACAACAGAACCCATAAGCAACACGGACTCAGGTACAAATTCCTCCTGTGCTCAAGAACAGCAAGGGAGAACCAGGCTTGATGATGTACACTTTGGAGGATGAAGCAGGAGGATGACTGTAAGTTCTGGCAAGCTGGACTACAGAGTGAGGCCAACTTAACCCACACCCCAAATAAGAAACAACAAAAGAGAAACTGTCTCAAAGGTATTTTCTCCAGGTGGATTTCACCTTAGAGGAAGTAAAGGGTAAAAACAAAACCCACGGCCCTTCCTGCTGGCATTACTCACTTCTTAATAAAAATTTAAAGGCCGGTGGCAAAGCTTCCTCCAGGATAATAATTTTTGTCCCTGGAAGTTACAAGCCAAGCTGGGGTGCCCTCCTAGGAAAGTGTCTTGGAATTAGTAAGGAGAAGGTCTCATATAACTCCTGACCACAGTCTTAATTTGCTCAGTATCAGTCATCTAATAAAACCTGCAATTAATACAAATACAGCGGGCATTATTCCACAGACCAACAGACGGAACGTGGATGGAACTGTGGAGGGATTTATATTTATGGCTACGAGCCAAGCCTTTAATGGGTGAGCTATCCCTCCAGCCCAAAGATCTTAACATTTTTTTTTTTAAAACCAAGGGCTTTACAATAGGCAACATCAGCTAAAAAGGGCAGCATAAAAAGAAAAACTAAAAACTAAACCAAAAGGAAAAAGACAAAGAACAGGATCAGGGCTCTCCCTGCCAGTCTAAATGGGAACAAACACAACAGCCCCTGCCCACCCCAGGAGTCCTCTCCTCCCAGACACTGGCCTGGGAGTCGGTCAACTGTTGCTGAACAAAACGAGAGGCTATCTGGGCTGCAAGTGCAGATGTTAGGGTTTTGTGCAGGGCGGAAAGGTGGTCTCTTGGCAGAAAATAGTGTAATATCTTTTTTGCCGGATTGCTCTGTGATGAGAAGGATCAAGCACCAGGCGATCAACCCATCCCCCCACCGCGCCCCCATTCCGCTGGGGTGGGAGAACAGCTTTCCAGCTCTCAGCTCCTTAAAACTGCCTTTCCAGAGCCACCAAAAACAATTCTGCCCCAGCAGCAAAGAATTTTGCGGCGAAGGGCTCGTTGATCCAGAGCAGAGAAGAAAAATCGGCGCCCAAGGGCAATTTTAATTGTCTAACCCGGCCCCGATTTCCTAAGAGGCAGCAGAGCAGGGAGGGAAGAGGGAGGAGGGAAGGAGGAGGAGGGAGGCAGCTCTGGAGTGGCAACAGGGGGCAAGCTGCAGAGAAAGGGATCAAGCCGGCGAGATCCCAGCCCTGGCCCTAGAAGAACTGCTGCAAACAGGGCTCCAGGGCTAGCCCCACCATTCTCCTGGAGACGTTTGCAAATCATATATGCAGCCAAAATGGCGCTGAGAATAAAAATATAATTTAAAGGCAGGTCGCCATATTGTAAACAGAGAGGCAGAGAAGTGGACTCGAGAGACACCCTCCATGATTTCCTGCACCAGCGCAAGTACTCGCTCGCTTGGGTCTGGACCGGGGCGAACTGGGTGGCCGAGGGCTGCGCGCACCAACCCCAAGGAGAGCTCAGGCTGGCAGGAGCCCTGAGGGCGGCGGGAGCGCGCGGCCGCCAAGCGGCATTGGACCTGGAGCTCCTCCCCTTCCTCCCCGGGCACCGCCGGCCGATCAGTCCCTGCTCTCTATCTACTTCCAATCTCAGATGGGGCTCACCTCACTCCTCCCAACCCCCATCCCGGGGTCACGCCACTGCTCCTTCCTGCAAATCGGTAGGATCCCGGCGATGCCGGGATCGCAGAGGCGCTCGCCCCAGCAGCTGCAGAGTCAGCTAGCGGCTGCAAGAGCCCGTTATTTCTGCAGGCCTGGTGAAGGAATGTGCCGAGTAGGGTCTGCCAAGGGGCTCCAAAGGGGTCCCCAGCCCTTACCAGCACTGGAGGTGGAAGGCAGCAGGGCAGTGATCGCAGCACAAGAGATCTCCACCTTCCTTGCAGCTATCGCAGCTGTCGTGGTTGGTGGCCCTGCCGCTTCTCCGAGACTCTTTCTCCGGCTTCCGACTCCGCTTCTCCGTCTCGTCCGTCTTGGGGGGAGCCAGCAGAGCTTGGATTTGCTGCACACACATACAAACGGCGTGTGTGCACATTCGGAGCTCCCGGGCGGCCAGTAATCCCCGAGGCGCGGCTTCTCCGTCACCCACCCCTCTTCCCCCTTTTGTCCTTCTTCCTCCCATCCAGGCTGCTTCCAGAACCTCTCGGTCCCCGGAACCAGGGGGAGCCCACCCTAACTGCGTTCCTGCAACACAACAACGAGAAAGGCTCCTTCCAAATGGGGAGGATCAGGGTAGGGGGATGGGGAAGAGTGCGCGGTTCCCTTCTTGCCACTTCCTTGTATGGACAGGGGGGGAGTCCAAAGCCCGGCTCCGGAGAGGTCCAAAGCTTGGTACCCGGACGTACAGGGGGAAGCACAAAGGGGCCGATAAGAAGGGGGTGGGGAGGCCCGTCGGTGCAATGAAATGGAGTGGGCTGAAGCCTCAGGAGAGCGAATCGAGGGCGGCGGGTAGGGGAAACTGCTGCAAACGTCCTCGGAAGCTGAGCTCAGTCCCCCAAATTGCAAAGATGAGAAGGAGAGACTGGGTGAGGAAGAACCCCCCCCTTCCCCGGCCCTCTGGGTCTTCGAGCTTAGGGCTGGCTTTGTGGGGCGGAGGTTCCCTCCTGGCACTGGGGGAAGGAGATGAGGGATACTCTTACCTCCATCAGTCCCCCCGACGTATCCAAGTCGTACACGATCGTCTTGGTCTCCATTTTCTCCCACATTCATCCACCTCCCGGGCTGGACGCTCTCTGCTCCGGCCCCCCCAGCCCCGGGGGGAGGGGGGAGGCGGGGGAAGGGGGCACTCCTGACCCCCGGCCCCCTTCTCTCTTCCCAACACAGGTTCTGACTTCCTCGCCCTGGCTCCCCCCCACCCCCCGGCCCCCAGTCCCTGGGACGGCAGCGTCCTCCCCAAGGGCCGTGAGAGGGGAGCAACCCCTCAGCCCCGGCCCGGTGGCTGGCTGCACAGTGGGTCCCGGCTTCGGGGGGCAGGCCTCGGCGGGGCCTAGGCCCACAGGCTAAAGCTGGCGCTGGCGACCGCTGGTCCGGCCGGGAAGACTGGAGGGCGCTGCCATCCCGGGTTTGGGGGACCGGAGGGGGAGTGAGAGGTTAGGTGAGGTTGTGGTACGTGAGGTGACTCGGGGGAGGATGATGGGGGGTGGTCCCCGGGCTCCGCCTCTCGCCGCCGCCGCCGTCTGCGTCCCGGCTGCCGCGCACTTGGCGCAAACTTACCGCGAGCGCCCGCAAAGCCACCCGCGCAGGCGCCCCGGGATCGCCGCTCGCCGCGCGCAACCGCAGTGACAGCCGGCGGCCTGGCTCCCGCGCAGCCGCGGTGATGGGGTACCCCCCTGCGCGCAGCCGCGCTGGCATTCGTCTGGAGTCCAGAAGCACCGCCTTTCCGCCGTGCGCCAGCGTACTGAGATAAAAGGGCGGGACCTGAGGCCTCGCTCAGGCGCCTGGGATAGCACGTAGGGGTCATGGCGCAGCCGCAGGAACTTGGGGACGCTTCACCCATTGGTGTTTGTGTGCAGACTGTGGTCTCTGTTCCCGCGCAGGCGTGTTGGGTTGCCACCCTCCCCGTCTCTTAACACACCCGCCTCGCGCGCAGGCGTATTGTCACCTGGCGGCCTGCACAAAAAAAAGCTTCTCCTTTCGCCATTTTGGTAATGGGATTTGGGCTACCATGCCCTTGGGGTCCTCAGTCACCAAGATGTAATGTTGTATGGAGCTGCTATGTTGTCGGCAGCAGTAGTACTCATAGGGATGTTATAATGGGTTGTTTGGCTCCAGCATCAGCTGTGGCTGGAGCAGGCCACCATACTGGTAAAAGATAAAAAAAAAAGCCATTGCAACAAAAAACGACGCTTTTGGTGACGGTTTGGAAGGCTGCTGTTTCCACTTAGCTCCAGCTCTCGACAATTTTAATCGCTGCCTTACATCGCGAAGGAAGCAACGATGATTCGAGCTGTCTGTCTCTTAATACCCTCTCTTAACCACTGTCCCTGTGAACCATTCTTAAAGAGGAAGTCAGAAGCCCAAACAGTTCGTAATCTTGACAACGCCCAGCAACCTGCCTACAGCTGACTTCAATCCCCAACTTGCAACGCGCAGCATTCAAGGGTGAATGGGAACGCATTGCACCCTGGGAGTAACAATCGCGATGGGTCTGAGGAATTGTGGGCGTTGTAGTTTTATGTGCGGACGCTACACGGTACCGTATGATGTACTGGGGCGGGGTGAGTGGGGAACACTACTGCGAAAGGTACTGGGATTTGTAGATTGAACCCCTCGCCCTAGATTCTGGACAGAGAGACATGCTTCTCTTTGGATGTGCGCTGTTATCCTCTTGTCCGATTGGGGCAAATACTTCCGCTTAACTGCGGATGAAGAAATTGAGAAGGAAACTGGATGAATGAACCCCACTAGAAGTTAATTAATATTAGTGACAGTGCAGCTGTGTCCTGTCTTTTTTATTTTTTTCTCTCCCTTTCTCCTTCCCTCCCTCTGTCTTTCCCTTTTCCAAAGATAAAGAGTCTTACTCTGTAGCCCTAGCCTAGAACTCACTATGTAGATCTGGTTGGTCAAGAACTTCCAGAAATCTGTCTGCCCCTGCTTCCGGTTTCATTTCTTGGAATAACGTGTACTACCACTATTGCTACTATGCCTGGCTGTTCATAACCCTTTTATTTCTTTTTGGTTTTTTTTTGAGATAGGGTTTCTCTCTGTAACAGCTCTGGTTGTCCTGGAATTAGCACTCTGTAAACAAGGCTGGCTCCGAACTCATGGATATCCACCTGCCTCTGCCTCCTGAATGCTGAGAACAAAGAGGTGCACCATCACTACCCGACAAAGAGGTGCACCATCACTACCCGACACTTAAACTCATTTAAAAAAAAAAAAGATTTATTTTATTGTGTGTATGAATGTTTTCCCTGCGCGTGTGTGTGTATGTGTGTGTGTGAGTGAGAGAGAGTTCCAGATGCCCTGGAACTGGAGTTGCAAACAGTTGTGAGCTGCAGTGTGGGTGCTGGGAATTGAACCCGGGCCCTTTGGAAGAGTAGCCACTACTCTTAACTACTGAGCCATCTCTCCACCCCCACCTAAACTCATTTTTGTGTTACTGCATACATCATTCTCAGAGTCATAAAACTGGAAAAGACATAGAGACTCTTTACTTGGGTTTCATAGTGAGTTTATAGCTCACCTAAAAAGGAAACCGATTTGAGATATGTTTGTACGTTGTGAATATTATTGATTAATAAACGAACTGTTTTGGCCTATGACCGGGCATCTTAGAAGCAGGCAGGAAATCTGAGTATAGATAAAAAATAAAAATAAAAATAAGGACCTGGAGAGATGGCTCAGTGGTTAAGAGAACTGGCTGTTCTCTCAGAGGACCTGAGTTCAATTCCCAGCACCCACATGGCAGCTCACAACTGTCTGTAACTTCAAGATCTGACACTCTCACACTGACATACATGCAGGCAATGCACATAAAATAAAAGAAATTATTTTCAAAAAAGAGGAACACTAAA